>RQTK01000120.1:174203-233512 GCA_003991915.1 Elysia chlorotica | reverse complement strand
CTACTACTACTACTACTACTACTACTACTACTGCTACTGCTACTATAAACACATCAACTAGGCCTGAAACTTATCTTATTGCTTAGCTACTATTAATAACCAGCAGATGTTGCTGAAGGGTGTAGCTAAAAAAAAGTTATAAATAAAAAAAACGCCCGTCTTTTCGACTTAAAATAGCGTTGATGCATATCGTTATGCTAAGGAACAAAAAGCTCATATTATACCAAACCGTCTACAACCGCTGCAAAAGTAATGCTAACTCTGCGTTTCCTTTGTTCTTCCTTATGTGCTAAATGTGTTACAGGCATCGGCGATCATGGTTCGCCATTTTCGTTTTATTTTAGTTGCCTTGATGAAAACATTGAAAGGGGTTTCTTTTGTTGCCGTGTTATTGTTCAGAGGGTCTGAGTATTTTGTACATAATCTTCTTCTGTCTTTCATTCCTCTTGTTTTCCCACATTATATTTTATTCTATTTCACACGCCATGTTCAGACACCCAGAAAGTGTAAGCTGTCTTTCTCTTATGATTTTAAATAATCATTATTCTGTATCTCGAGCTATTACGTATTTGGTTGTTTTCTTCTCTTTCTATGACACTTTCACAATCTTATGATGTAAGATCCTATCAAAATTTTGCTGCTTCCAATATTTCCTATAACCTACCAATAATAACAACTATTGTTTATTTAGATTCTTCTATGTTTAAATATTTTTTTAGGTACTGGTACATACATTTTGAAATGTGTCTTTTATGTAGAAGGCAATATGAAACCCGGATGATAGTAATGCATATTATATATTTATTTTCAGTAGAAATTAAATGTGATATCACACCTTACTCAATATTTATGACAGTTTTTGGTCATTTAAAAAGCTAAAAAAATGAATAGAGGTTTACTAACACCATCTTCGGATGCGTCCACGATTGCTACATTAGCTTTAGATGTATTTGAAATACATGGGCTACTCACTTGTATCGGTCGCCCTAATCCCCAAGGAATCCACAAAATAAAATTTGGTCTAGAATGTCTTTACTATCGCAGTTTTTGCCCTAATGGGAATGACTTGTATCGGTATGCTTAGTCAGACTAACTAAAAAAACAAACTACAAGACGTGAAATAACTAGATCTGCATATAATACGGAATACCTATTCTTCCTGTATTATCAATAATTATATTTTGATAAATTTTGACAAACCTGGATAATCCACAGAATCTCTACGTAGAAACACCACAACAATATGAATCCAGCTTTACCTCGGTATCAGAATCTAGACCACCTCAAGAAAAAATTTCCTGTAGAAGTAGTCTTTCTCCTTCCGGAAACTATAACGACAGTATTATTTCGGATATTTAATTTTTAATGATGTAAAATACAAATATGTACATGTTAAGTATACACAAATCACAGAAAAGATGAACATGTAATTACTAAGTTATAGTATAAAAAGACACGCCCCTCCCCCCAATCCCTCCCCCCCCCCCCCCCCCCTAAGGAAAGAAACAAAAGTACCAGAAAATGCAAAAAAAACAAAAAAACAACAAAAAGATATAAAATTCTTCCAACAGTCCAAACTTTTCCTTTCTTTGACGACAAACGTTGGTTATATAACCTGGTCGAAGACTCGCCATCTAACAACTGACTAAGCATCCCTAGAAATTGTTTTTCTGCTCACGAGACTAACTTACGCGTTCTATCTGTGTGGAACTATTTACGGGTGTTTTTTACGAAATCATTAAAATATTGAAGATGTTTATATTTATTGTTTCAAAATTATAGGTGCGCAGAACGATGCGAAGATTAAACTATATTAGGCCTGAAACTTATCTTATTGCTTAGCTACTATTAATAACCAGCAGATGTTGCTGAAGGGTGTAGCTAAAAAAAAGTTATAAATAAAAAAAACGCCCGTCTTTTCGACTTAAAATAGCGTTGATGCATATCGTTATGCTAAGGAACAAAAAGCTCATATCCCAAACCGTCTACAACCGATGCAAAAGTAATACTAACTCTTCGTTTTCCTTTGTTCTTCCTTATGTGCTAGATGTGTTACAGGCATCGGTGATCATGGTCCGCCATTTTCGTTTTATTTTAGATGCCTTGATGAAAACATTGAAAGGGGTTTCTTTTGTTGCCCTGTTACTGTTCAGAGTATTTTATACATGGTCTTCCTCTGTCTTTCATTCCTCTTGTTTTCCCCACAATTTATCTTGTTGTAGTACACAAGCCAGGTTCAGACACCCAGAAAGTGTGAGCTGTCTTTCTCTTATGATTCTAAATAATCATTGTTCTGTATCTCGAGCTATTACGTATTTGGTTGTTTTCTTCTCTTTCATGACACTTTCACAATCTTATGATGTAAGGTCCTACCAAAATTTTGTTGCTTTCAATCTTTATTTAATTCTTCTACGCTTAGATATGTACGTACATTCTGAAATCTGTCTTTAATGTGGAAGGCAATATAAAACCCAGTGGATAGGAATTATTTTCAGTTCTCAAATACTCAGTCATAATGGCAGCCTTCGGCTTTACTGATGATAAGCGTTATGTACTTTATATAGGTAAAAATCAAATTAATATCAAATCTTACTTAATGTTAATGATAACTTTGGTCTTTTAAAAAGCTTAAAAAAGACATTCTAAATTCAAATACAGGTACACTAACACCATCTTCGGATACTTCCACGATTGCTACATTAGCGTTAGATGTATTTGAAATACATGGGCTACTCACTTGTATCAGTCGCCAAAGAATCCACAAAATAAAATTTGGTCTAAAATTTCTTTACTATCGCAGTTTTTGCCCTAATGGGAATGACTTGTATCGGTATGCTTAGTCAGACTAACTAAAAAAACAAACTACGAGACGTGAAATACCTAGATCTGCATATAATCCTGAATACGTTTTCTTCCTATAATCAATAGTTATATTTTGATAAATTTCGACAAACCTGGATAATCCACAGAATCTCTATGTAGAAAAACCACAACAATATGAATCCAGCTTTACCTCGGTATCAGAATCTAGACCTCCTCCTCATGAAAAAAATTCTTATAGAAGTAGTCTTTCTCCTTCCGTGTTCTCTTGGCACCGCTGGATGCCCCTCCTTGCTGTTCTTTTTGTTCCAAGCATCTCTCTTACTCACCCCAAGAAAACCCTGCCCCCCTCTTCCCCACTCCTTGGCACCTACCGTGTGTAGCTTCCTATACATTGAGCTATAAATAGATCATCACTGGATCTCTACCTGCAGTAGGATAGCGCTACCCTTCCTTATCTGACCCAGAACCTGCACCTATCATCATGATTCGTTCGGATTCACATCCACAGCGCGTCAAGAGTCAAGGACGTTTGGAGCAAGCTTTATTCATGGTCAGTTGGATCTAAACTAATTTAGTCTACCTTGTTGGTTGCTCACACTCTAGGGCCGGAGGAGAACGTGTTGCTGCCATCGCACGGTAAATACTTCAACTAAAAGTAGAACACACCCCTACACAGCTAAAAAAAAACAAAAACAAAAACACGGTGTACCCCCAGACATCCCAATATCTCTCGTTGTACCCTGTTCATACTTATGTTAAATAATGGAGACAGATAAAACAACAACAAGAACAACAACAACAACAACAACATTAAAACAATAACAGCAACAAATAACAGTAATGTTAGTAATAATGATAATGATGACTGTGATGCTGCTGCTGCTGCTGCTGATGATGATGATGTATATTTATATATATAGCACACTTGGACTCTTACATTATTGTCTATAACGCAGAGTCTTCCTTTTATGGAAGAGGGGGGGGGGGGTAAGAGTTCTAATGCAAAACTTTTAATGCCCTCAATTAATGTAGCTATGTCTTTAGAAATATAAAAAAAATGTATCTAGATTGCCCAGCCAACATAGCCCTTCTTAATAACAACGCCTGCATTGTGAAAACCCTATCTATAATAAGAAAATATCACTGGCAATGAAAGACTAGAAAAACACATAACCATAAGCATGCTATTTATCATTCTTCTTTAAAACATTGCTTTTCTAATAATTAGTTTGACTAGATAGCATTTAACAAAATATTTCAAATTTACCCGTCTACGAAACGTCAAAGGCGAAACAAGTGAGAAAGGAACCACATAAATACATTATGATAATGTTGGGTAAGTATTATATGTAGAAAAATAAGAAAAGATGGTATGAAAGTCTTTGATTGAAAGCAATAAAATCACGATAGGCTTGTATTAAATAAAACCAATGATCAGACCAGCCGCATCTAGAAGGTTTCAGTTTCCAAAATCAATACTAAAGTCTTCACCTCAATTGTAAAGATTTAATATTAAATATTTTGAAGGTTTAAAAAAAAATGAGATAGGATATTATACAACTGAGGTGACGAAATGTTGTCCCTTAAGCCAACAGCATCACAAAATTGGCTTTTATTTTGTGCATTATTTCTTTATTAATTATTATTTTGACTGAAAATCAGTGTGTGTTGAAGAACATAAGTGAACACACTTGCCGCGTCAGTTTAAGTTTCAAAAAGAGATGCCGAAAACCTTCACCTCATGGAAAAAATGCACTAACAAGACGTAGCCTCGTTGTAACAATATAAGAATAACAAGCGCTTTCAACGAGACGTAAGCTACATTATGTTTGTGAATTATACCTTATACCCCATAGTTTCAAGTAATGTCTCAATATTATTAAAGCACTAAAAATTTTGAGTACGGACATGATGCAAACACTATAGGATTCTATACCATCGAGGTGATGAATTGTTGTCCATTAAGCCAAAAGCAAAGTAAATTGGGTTCTTTGTTGTGTGCAAAGTTCTACCAGAGAGTGCGAAATTGTTTGGTCTCTGGTTCTGCCATCTACTTCTATATTAACATGACTGACATCCCAAGCGACGCAATCTTGTTTCAGCCGCACCAGCTCTTAAACCTTGAGCCGGCCGACTAGTATAGAGAATCAGATTACTCAAAAAGCTATCACACTTTGTTGGAAGACATCAAAGATGTTCTATCTTGTGTGCCAAATTCTACCAGAGAGTGTGAAATTGTTTGGTCTCCGGTTTTTATCATCTACTTCTATATTAACATAACTGACATTCCAAGTGACTCAATCTTCTTTCAGCCGCACACATCCTGAGCTGAGCGACTAGTACATGTATAGGGATTTAGATTTCGCAAAAAAAGTTCTTTCGATTTTTCGGAAGATATCAAAGATGTTCACAAGCAGAAACACCATAGTGACATTTTGGGTCACAGAGTTGGAGATTAAATGTCACATAATTGAAGATCATAGTCACAGAGCTGAATATCATAGTCACAGAGTCACAGAGCTGAAGATCATAGTCACAAAGTCACAGAGCTGAAGATCATGAGTCACAGAGCTGAAGATTATGAGTCACAGAGCTGAATATCATAGTCACAGAGTCACAGAGCTGAAGATCATAGTCACAGAGTCACAGAGCTGAAGATCATAGTCACAGAGTCACAGAGCTGAAGATCATGAGTCACAGAGCTGAAGATCATGAGTCACACAGCTGAAGATTATGAGTCACAGAGCTGAAGATCATAGTCGCAGAGTCACAGAGCTGAAGATCATAGTCACAGAGTCACAGAGCTAAAGATCATGAGTCACAGAGCTAAAGATCATGAGCCACAGAGCTGAAGATCACGAGCCACAGAGCTGAAGATCACGAGCCACAGAGCTGAAGATCATGAGTCACAGAGCTGAAGATCATGAGTCACAGAGCTGAAGATCATGAGCCACAGAGCTGAAGATCATGAGCCACAGAGCTGAAGATCATAGTCACAGAGTCACAGAGCTGAAGATCATGAGTCACAGAGTCACAGAGCTGAATATCATAGTCACAGAGTCACAGAGTTGAAGATCATGAGTCACAGAGTCACAGAGCTGAAGATCATGAGTCACAGAGGTAAAGATCATGAGTCACAGAGCTGAAGATCACATATCACAGAGCCGACCTCGCCACACTGGCTGGCATGACTCGAACGATCATCCTTTCCTTGTCGTACATCATTTCGCCGACCTGGTCTAGAGAGAGGTGCCGGATGTCGCAGCCGTCTATCTCCAGGATTTGGTCACCCACACCCAGTATCCCAGCAAACAGCTTGCAGTTGCGCGAGTCCTGGAATGCGTTCACTAACAGACCTGGGAGGAAGGCAATGTAGATGATTTTGAAAAAAAAACAACAACAATAAAAGAAACGATTTTAGCATTATTCCTTCCGCAAATTTGCTATTTTTAGTTTTAGTCATACGTATTTTTGATATAACAAATGATTAATAATAAACATTAATAAACTTTATAAATGTATATAGCACTCCACATAACAAATGATTAAAAATAAACATTAATAAACTGTATAAATTTCTATAGCGCTCCGCCCCAATCAGGTCTAGGCTCAGAGCACTTGAAACGTCATAGTCAGTTCCCTGTAACATGAAAGGGATTGACCTGATTGTGTCATGCAGAAAAAAACAACAACAACAGAGAAACTTAGAGGGGTATTGTCACCAACGCTAACCGGAATGGCACTTCATAAATGAACCTTTAGTTTATTTGAAAGCCCATGAGCTTCCCAGAGAATCATATAGGCCTCTATATTGGCATCAGCTGAAATTCGGATCCAGGATTTGATGTTCGCCAGTCTGGAACACTAACCCATTTAACAATCATAGCTACCCCCCTCTCCAAATTCTTTTTAGTTACTAACTGTTTAAGCAAATTTTTATACTAACAATACCGTCACAGCCGAGAAGATATTGCAATCTCTCGTATCAAAAAGTACATTTTTTAAACAGTTACATTCGGAAGGTTACTATATTTGTTTAGTTTCAGCCTCATGGTTCCCTGTGGAACGTAGGACCACAGCAACTCCCCGCCATCGGATTCGGTTCTTCAGTTCGACCAATGTTGCACCGACAGCTTTTTGTCTTGACATCGGAGCTCTCCGCCAAGTTGCTTTTTCTGCTTTCCCTACGGGCTTGAACAATTATACAAATCTGTTTCAAACGTAGATATAAGAGAATCGCATAGAATGTAAAACTGACCAAACTGATAGACACTTTAGTTTATAATACATAATTATTAATTAATGTTACACTTACCCTCGTCATTTTGCTCTTGGCCTTTAGTAAAGAAAACGCCCAGTGGACCAGTTTGGGGGCGAATCATCTCCACCACTCTCGTTTCGTCCTCATTGACTTTCAGGAGTCGACAGAGTGCCCTCCCTTCCAGCCCAGGATTTAACACTTCCGGAAAACTGTCATCCAAAAATGGCAATGAGATTTTTCTCTTCATTGATTCTAACTGTTGTCTTTTAAGAAACTTTGCTGGTTTGGGAGGCTTTTCAGGTTTGGCTGCTTTTTCTGGTTTCACCGACTTCTGGTATTTTTTAGATTTAGTCTTCTCTTCAAGCGAGGAGCTAGGACTATGGTTGACCTCGTTGGCAAAATCCTTGTGAAAAACACTTTCATCATCGCCATCACTTTCTTGTGTTTCTTTGATGGACAAGGTTTCTTGAGTAGGCTTTTTGCTTTTTCGAAATAAAGAGAGAAGTGATCTGTGGAGTGCAAAAAAAGAGACATCAGTTTGTAAACACTTGTTCGCCAAAGAAAGGGTACATATAATATGGGTTTTCTTTATATTACACATTTACTTGACAATTGGAGTTAAAATCATCTTAAGCTATATACACACATTAATAATATAAAGTTTTAATGTTATTTATCTTAACGACAGTCAATCCAAATAAGCCCTAATGGCGACAAAGATAGTGCAACTATCGGCAAATGTGATCAGTAGATCAATAGGTGCTTTATAGAATTATTGGGACGCTCTTGATGTCACTGACAATTACCGGAACAGCGGGCTCTTTGCCATTTTTCCGTCTGGTCCTCAGAACTAATTGAGCTGAAGCGCTGGTGAGAGGGGCCGTTGTCAAGACCGTAGTCCAGACTAACTGACTTCCTCAGCGACACCTTGTGGGAATCTCCAATCGACTCTTCTTGGTTGAGGTCGACAGAAGTAAAAGAGTGTCTAGATTCCAGGGCAGTCGTATCTTCTCTGGCTGTATCGCTGATAGATCTGTTTATGTACGATGATGTGTTAGATTAGAAATTTAAAAAATTAATTATTAAATAATCAAAGATCAAATTTTGAGCTTGTATTATTTTAAAAATGTTGAAAACTTTATATAAGTTACAACGGCGGTGCGCCCGCTTTATTTAACACAAGCCAATCACTGGCACCAATTCCAAGTTAAACTGAACCCTACCCCAATCCATCCCTTTCCGAATGATGCAGCATCTTCTATTACAAATCAATTCTTTAAGTATTTAATAATAAGACGTTAAACTGCGTCACCTCAAATGATACATAGCTGTTATCCAGGAGGATTTATAGGATAAACCCTGTACTCGTAGCATCGATCGGTGTGGCTACAGTTTTAGTCCCTAGCTTTCTTGTCCTCTATTCCCCATATATTTAATTGTCTCTCTGTCTGTAATTGTCGGACAGTATCTATTTATGTCTTCGTCTGTATCTGTCTTTGTCAGCCTGTCTGTCTCCCCCTCTCTTTCACTCTCTCCCTCTCTATCTCTCTTCCCTCTCTGTCTGTCTGTCTGTCTGTCTGTCTGTCTGGCTGGCTGGCTGTCTGCCTGTCTGTCTGTCTGCTTGTCTGTCTGTCTGTCTGTCTGTCTGTCTGTCTGTCTGTCTGTATATCTGTCTGTCTGTCTGTCTGCTTGTATGTCTGTCTGTTTGTCTGTTTGTCTCTCTCTCTCTCTGTCCTCTCTCTCTCTCCCATCTCTCTCTCTTTCTCCTTCCCTCTCTCTGTATCTACCTATGCTCCTCCCCTCCTCATTCAAATGCATTTCTCAGCAAAAGATGAACAAAACATGTTACCGTTTGTACTGTCGAGGCGGCAGAGTTGGTGTCAGAGCCTGTATATTTTCCTCCCACGGGGCTGCATACTCCGTCTTCTCGGTGGACCTGAGTCTCTGAACTGGAGACCTGTTCACCGGAGTGTAGACCACTCGCTCGCTCCCGACGCCCTTGACGGGAACCGACGGGACAAAAGACTGGAACGCCTTTCTGGAGCCGATGTTCTTATGCCGCACTGGAAGTTTATCGTACTCAACCTCGCTCTCTTCGTCGTTATCCGGGTTGGAATTATGCCGAGCGTCAGAAGTGCCAATGCTTTGTTCGTCCCTGCTTGCTTTTCGAGATCTTCCGCCGGAGTTTGCCGAGGTTGATGATTTTCTCTCTGGTTTTGGCGGTATTTGTTTGGTCAGTATAAGGTCTTGGTTATTGTCAGACGTTGTAGAAATACGCCTCGTTTTAGGTTTAAGCTCCAAGGGGGAGCTTGTTTTGTCGGCTTGTGGGGTTAGCTCATTGTCTCCGTTATTCTTGAATGGGGATACATACGTACCGTCTTTGTCTACTCTATCTCTGTCATCGTTCTGATAGCCTTTTAGTTGTGCTGTGTTACAGTATGTGTCATCAAGACCTGGAGTGGCAGGATCCGACTCCTCGTTCTCTCTGCTCTCCTTACTGTCTTTGTTTTCCTTGCTCTCCTCACTCTCCTTGCTCTCGGCCTCTCCAGGCGTTATGCTGGTGCTGCTGGTCCACAGATCGCTGAGCTCCACCACAAAGCCCTCGCCTGGCGCTGCCAGCTCAGATCGGTGCCGCCTCACAGTTGTCCTCACCCTGGGTACCGGCGGGGAGCGGGTCTGTAGAGGCTGCGATATCGTCCTGCAGGCGACCTTGGGCTTTAGTAGTGGCTTGTTATGAATCTTACCAATATCGCTTCCATGAGCAGGGTTTTTATCACTGGTTCCGTGCTCTGAATCTTCGATTTGGTTACTAACAGGCAAAATCGCAGATTCAATGTTTTGTTGCTTGATAGAAGATAAAATATGATTTTGTTCTTCACCATATTCACTTAACAGCTTTTGATCCTCTAATCCAGACATACCGTCATTGTCGTCATTGTTGTTTTTATTTTTAGATATCTCAGTTTTAACAGTTTGTTTTAGGCTGATCTGGATTTCTTTTGTGTGCGGTGTCAGACTTTATTTGAGTTTTACCCAACTCAAGCGGAGAGTAATCTTTCCATGGGTCTTCGGAGTGTAGGGAGCAACTGCTTTGAAAAGATGGTAACTGGAACAGGCTCCACGGAGCGTCTTTAGCAAGTTGTACGTTTTCCTCAGAGTTACTTGTTTTATGGCCAGTGTTCTGCTCCGTATCAGAAACTTGTAGAATAGCAGGCATATTTCCCTCAGCATCTCCATTCTGATCTTCTCTTGTTTCATCGATCCCAGATTCTTGCCGTAAAACAAAAGTAGAATTTCGCTTTTCTTCAGAGATTGGTCTCTTGTATGTATCGAGCAAGCTGTCAGGTTGAACAGTGTTTCCCGAAATTTTCTCCGGCAAATTCTCTTCTTCCCTGATTAGCAATATAGGACTCGATACTCGAAGGCAGTTGAAAGCACTGCGAACTGCCAAGAAAAGTATTGAAATAGTCGTGTTCTTCTAAAGGGTTGTTTATACGCGATTCAAGGAGACTTTTAGTTGCATCATCACATGGGTTGAATTCATTTAAAGGTATATCTTCTTGATCAGTATGTCTCATTTGAACTTCAGAAACAGAAGGAGATATTGTAGGCTTTGAGCTTTGTGTTTCTTTCTCCTTCTTTTTATCTTTAGATTTAGAGCCAGTTTTCGATATCACCTCAGAATCATCCGACTCACTCGCTACTTGAGCCACCTCTTTCTTGCTCCCTCTTCGCTGCCAAGGCCATTTCCATTTCTCCTTCTCCTTCTCCTCTGACTCTTTCTTATTTGCCTTGTCTTGCGATTTATTTGCTTCGTCAAGCTGAGCACTTTTATTTTTCTCACTTTTCTTATCTTTTGATTTATCCTTGTCTTTCGACACTTTTTGTTTCAACTTATCCTTGGACTTGTCTCTTTTGGCACTTCGTGGCTTCGATTTATCTTTAGACTTCTCTCTTGATTTGACCTGCCTCTTGGCTAGCGCTTTCCCTAGACGGCTGCGCTCTTTAAGTGTTTTGTCCGACACTGGCGAGGAAGGAGGAGATGCAGTCACTGACGAGCAATCTGAAGACACAGATTTCGCCTCTCCTTTTTCTGGCTTTGTCCCGCCTAACTCGTCTATGTTATGCACAGAATCATACATTCCTCCCTCCCCTTCTGTAAGGGAGGGTTTTACTTCGCTGAGTACGACACTTGCGCCTATACCCGCTAGTGGCATCTCTCTATCCGCAAAAGATTCAACTGCTGATTTTGGGTGACCTGTCTGTTCTTTTTGACTCAATGCGCTATCCTTGACATTGTCCATGTTCTTCAGTGGGCCTTCATGATAATGCGTAGACTCGGACTCAGGCGGGTCTTTCCACTCCCACTGGATGCTCGATACCCGATCCTTGTCTACAGGGGGTGAGGCCGTAACCGGTTCAGCATCGGATACAGGACCAGACTCGTCAAAGCCGAAGTCGAAATCCTGGAACGCTTTGGACAGTGTTTCTGAGATGTGACTTCTCACTGCTAGCTCTGGAGAGCTTATATCTGATGGAGAGGCTGGCGATTCGAAGTCTTTGTGACTGGAAGAAATCGCCACGTCTTTGTTTGTATGGGCTGGTGTATCAGCGCCTTGTTTCGTTTCGTTTATCCCAGTCGGACCTGTAATTGTTTGATGTGAAGTGTCGTTAAGTTCTGGCGCTCGCTGTTCTCCACCGTCCATATCAATGGCATCTTCAGCAGTTGAAACTTCTGATGTGTCATCGCCTACAGTGTCATCAGTGTTGGTTTTTAGCTTCGCAAGGTTCACGCTTTCGTTTAGATATTCGCTCATATTCCTTCCACTGTTATCATTCTCTAAATCTTTTTGCATCAAAGATGACGAAGTCGGATCATTACGATCAGAGCGACTGTTGTCATGGCTTCGTAACGTACCAGGCCGTGAAGGCAAGACAGCTATGGGATTGCCCACGTATATTTCGCCATCGTCTAGATATTTAGGATATTGAAACGTCAGATATGGTTCTATAACCTCTTCTCCGTCGCTATCATACTGAGGAGGGGAATGCGAGAGGCCGAACTCACAGGGTTTTGCTGTTTCGTCGGAGAAGCTGTTTTCAATATTTTCTGACTCTACCAATTTCGTAGAATCAAGCGGTGCTGTAGGTTTCTCATCATGTTTTTTGGGTGCTGCTTTGGATCAGCAGGAGAGGCCGGTGAATTTGACTCTACTGGAGAATCTTTCAATGGAACAGCCTGATCTTCTGCCGATGTTTTCTCAGCCGGGATCTCGTAGCCGTTAGAATCTTCAGCTTTTAGTCTTTTCTTCATATCTTCCCTAATATCTTTCCCACTGACATAGTTGACTGGTTCGTAATCAGACTCATCCGAGGAATACAAAGGAGAAGATGAAAACGGCGACGAGGATGCCGATGTTGATGTTGAAGTAATGTCTTTTTTCCAAGAAGATGGTGTTTTCGTTTTGTTCGTTTCTTCTCCAATAGAAGGAATATCCTCTATTTCATGATAGACCTCTACAGGGACATCTCTGGTAACCTTTGGATTATGTTTATCCTTCTTTGTCTTATTCTTTTCTTTTACGTCGGGATTTTTACTCCTCTTGTCTGACTTGTCTTTTCTCTTTTTCTTTTGTGGTTTAGCTGCCTTCTCTTTGTGTATTTTTGGTACCGCAGTTGGGGACTTGCGTTTCTTTTTCTCTGCAGCTACTTCCACAGCTGGTTGTTTAGTCTTACTTTGACTGCACAAATCTTGGTTGTCTATTTCCTTGGAGTGATTTGCATTCTTTTGATTTTCCTCTAATCCAGGCCTAGGGTGTTTTTGAATTTTATCTTTGCTTTTCTTTCTCCAAGGAAAATTGAAACGTTTGGATCCAGGAGATGAACTCTGTTTAGCATCTGTTTTTGGGTTTGTCTCCTTGGTAGAGGCATTGTCAGATGGTTTTGCTAGAGGTTTTTCATCATCTGATACCTTGTCTAAGACATCTTCGTATCCTAGATCGACAACTGGTTGGTCTTTGCACACATTCTCATTTTTAGTTGACAGTACTGGTAGAAAAGGATCTTTTCCATGGGGTTCCTTCCCTTTTTTCACTGGGATTGGAGGCGGGCCATCAGGCTTCGCACTAGGCTGCGTTTTGTTACAAACATCAACGTTTTCGTTTGAATCTAAAGCTGGATAAAGTTCCTCCCGTTTGTCTTTCTTCAGCTTCTCCCATCGCTAAATTGTTCTCCTGGGTGGCAACTGTAACTGTACAATCTTGATCGATAACATTGGGGCTGGCCAATTTAGCATAAGAAACACTTGTGTGCCCCGCATCGGTATCGCTTTGTAGGCCAAAATTTTCTTTTTTATTTACTCCAATACAATCAGTTTTAGTATTTTCATTACCATTATTTTCCAAACCATCGCCAAGTAACCTTCCCTCTATTGCTTCTGTCTGAATCACGTTCGGGTCTGTATCTTTTAAAACAGATGTTAAAGTTTTACTACCTACAGCACTGGGGTTTCCAAGTGGAACACTCTGTGATAGACTGCTTGTAGACGCCTGTACACTGTCATCCGCACCAGATGAACCACAAGCGCTCTGTTTATCCTCTACAGATAGATTTTCTTCAGTCACTTTATCTTTATCACTACCGTGTTTGTCTAGAACCATTAGTGTATTTTTAAAAGGAGTCGATTTTTCCTTCTTCGCCTTAGAACGCATTATGGTTTCTTCAACCACTTCCTTCATATTGTCATAGTTTTTTGATAATTTATCTTTTCCCGAATGTGTTGAAGTCGGCAGAGTCGGGAAATTATTTCTATTTGAGTCTTCCGAGACATTTTGTTGAGATTTTGTATTATTGGGTGGCTCCTCGCTCTCATCACACTCATCCTCCAACTCAGTGTCGATGAAGTCGTCCAGTTCTTTCATGGCACCTTGCAGGAGATCTGAGTTGATGCTTTCCCTGGCACTATCGCGGTGACGCTGAGGTTTCGGGGCTATGATAGGTTTGCTTGAAGCTACGTTGTCAAATTTTCTAAGAAATGTTTTCATTTTCCACGAAGGCGGCCTCTGTTTGATAGAAGGAGGACGCTTGTGCAATTCCTCCTGAGTCGATCCAACATCTTCTTGATCCAGCTTCTGAAGCCGCTCCGAGAAAGCAAAAACATTGCATTCGACTTTCTTGCTAGCAGATGGTATTATAACTTCCTCCACACATTCTACATTGTTTTGGGGTTTAATATTGTCAGCAGAGGGAAAGCTGCTACCAGCAATGTCTTTAGCCTGAGTTTTTGATTTGTGAGGATATGTTGGACCTTCTGTACTTTTCTTGCCATCTGTTAGCGGCGATTCGCAATTAATACTTTTATTTTCATGTTCTGTAATATTTTTCTTATCGCTGATCCCTTTGATCTTGTTGTCATGCTCGTTGCTTTTGACATGAAACTTTTTTTCTTGCTGCTCAAAATTTTCAGTTGTTTTTTCTTCGGTTGTGAACTTATCTTCAATATCATCATTATTACTGGTATTGCATCTTTCATTAGCGCCATTAAGTGGAATATCCGATTCATTACCCAGTGTCCTTGTTTCTCTTTGTTCATCTACATTTGAACGAAGCAACATACACTTTTCAACATCTACAGGGCTTTCATTATCGATGTCTTTTATACTGTCAAAACTAGAACTTGACGGCTCTTGGTTACTTGATGAACATGGGACGCTAAGCTTGTCAACAGCATTTATGCACTTTCCTAGATTGACCTTTTGAAATTTATTCTTCTTTGCTTCAGATTTTTCTCCCGTTCCCCTTTCGAGGATCTTGGAATCAGGTTTTCTCTGTAACATTACTTCTTCCGACTTCTTCTTAATGCTGCTTAAGTTTTCACCGAGGTTTTCGGCATTGATGTCAGTCATTTCATCGTCAATTTTATTTCCATCGTGTTGCGTGGTTTCAATGTCTTTATCAACTCGCTTGTTCATAGTACCGTCTCTTACTTGCTTGGCTTTGTTCCCCTCTTCGTCCGGCTTGATGTTGTCTTCATGCAATGGATCGCCTTTACCATCGATAGTGTCTACAACACCCTCTCCATCGTGTTGATCTGGGGTACTAACCGATTCCAAAGCATTGTGAACATCGGCTCTGATCAAGAGCTGGCTTGGCGAGCGACTTAAGCTTTTTGCATTTTTGTAGATCCGTTCCCCATCGTCCTGGTCGTCTGGAGGCGATTGGACAGAGTCGCACAGCTGGATGACCGCGTCAAAGCTTGGGGTGATATCACTGTCAGTGGCGGTACTGCTAGAAGCGTCAGATCTGGGGCTCAGATCAAACCCACTCGTGTCTGGCACTGAATCGTCTTCCAGGCTAATATCCTCTCGCTCTATTCGATCCTCGTGCTTCCGTTTTTTCTCCGCTTTACGTTTAGGCTGTGGAATCTCCACAAGAGGCGCTTCTTGGTCCTCTTCCATCTCTTCTTTGTCCGCATACCTGCTCTCCGTCAACACTGGTTCATTAGTTAGCGGTTTTCCAGTCAGATGGGCTTGGAGCCGGGTCATTGCATACTTTGGACGTCTTAGAGGGTTTTCTGCTGCTGCGGCATTCAATAGCTTTTCGTCTGGTTCGTTATCTGAATCAGTAGTCTCTATAGACGTGAGGGTCTTCCTTTTATCTCTACCGCCGCTAGACGTCTCATCAGTCGAGTTCTTGTCGGTGCTGACTTTTTCACTACCACCCACCTGTTTGGAAATAGATGAAGCATCTACAGAAAGCTTGTCAATTTTAAGTTCTTTGTTTTCGTTCTGAAAAGGTTGAGCCGTATACAAGTACATCTTCTTACGAGATTCTATGTCATGAATTGGTTCTGAAGAACTCGGAACATCCTTTGCGAAAGACAGTTCTTGGTCATTTTCTATCGTCGCATCTATCACATTAGCGGAGATTTTAGCACTATCATGGCTGATTTCTTTACTTGGAGGTCGATCATACTCACAGTCCATTTCAATACTTATGTCCGCGGCTTCCAGTGAATCATTCTGAAATATTGAGTTGGCATATACATCTTCTGCAACCTCGCTTTCTTCATTGGTGTTACCTACTTTAGCTTTGGCCTGAGCCATTACCATATTAGTGCCACCACTATCGACGACTTCAGGAGAAGAGCCCGCTTTGGCTTGGTTATCAAGCAAAACTTGAAACTCTGGTTTTTCTTTAGGGTCCAGATTCTCATTGTGTGCCTTATCTTCATCACTATTGTCGTCAGTTTTCACTTTGTTTTTCTTTGTTGTAGATACATTTAGCGCGACATTTTCATAAAAATGTCTCTTCTGATTATTTTTAGATATGTCGGAACTTTGATTTTGTTTAGCATTCTTTACGTTTCCCACGTTGTCTTCATGAACCACATCTTTGTCGCCATGTGTACTAGTCTTAGGTCTCTCTTCTAAAGTTGTTTCTGTGTTGTTATTGTCAGTCCCAGATGAAGTTGATGCTATCTTGGCCAGTTCTGGCATTGAATCTGATAAGGATTTTCCGCTAGATTTAATGACAATAATGCTTTCCTTGGTCAGTTTAGCATTCTTTGTTTTCTTCTTAGTTTCTTTGCTATTTTTAGAAAAACCCTCATCGGACGGACTTAACTCCGATTCAGATGAGAAAATCTTCACTTTCTTTTTCCGCTTGAAGAGCTTAGGAGACGAACTTTTCTCTTTCTTTAGGTTTTGGTGTTCACTTTCCAGCGTCGGCAAGATGGACGATCCAGTATTTGACGAAGGGCTGTATTTTCCTTTTTTACGAGCAAACAGACGTTTTAGCGGGTTATGTTGCCTCTTTTTAACCTTGTGGGCTTCTTCAGAATCCGTGTCCTCACTCCACGCTGAAGATACCGGCTCGTGTGGGTCATGTGCCACGCCCCCTGCCTGCAGAATATCTGAGCTGTGTAGCTCCACAGGATCCGTGTACTCCACACTCAGCTTCTTTACTGGCATGGATGCTGCAGAATCGGCTTTCGCCGTGTTCGGTTTCTTCTCCTTCTCACGGATTAGGCCAACTTGCTGGGGTGGAGTTACCTCTGCAGACTTGCCTTTCTTCGCGTTTGGCTTGTTATGCAATGCAGTAAGGTTCATAGTATTTTTAGTATCAACTTTTCCGCTAGGCTTAGTAGACTCACACGTTGCTGTTTGGGTTGTTGTCACCAGGGAATTTTCTATTGAGTCTGGCTCACTCTCCTTCACAGCCATGCTTGGGGTAGACGTAGGATCTTTTGGGCGACTATCCGCTATGCTTTTATCCTTGGTATCGAAAACACAACTTTCAGAAAGATCGTTTACTAAAGACACATTACCAGAATGTGTTTGAACCGCATCAATATTAGCATACATCTCATCAACTGAATACTCTAATCTTTCTTCTGTGTTGACATCACTTCTTTGCGAATCTTGAGAGCTGCTACTGTCGTCACGCGTTAGACTATCCAATTTTAGGCGCGGTATATCCAGATCACTGTCCTTACCGGTTGATGCCTGGCTCGAACCAAACTCCGGGTTAGTGTCATCCTCATTGTCTCTATCGAAGGAATGAGAAGTGACTTCGCTACCATCTCCACAGTCATCGTGAGAGCCTAAAGCGTCCTTATACTGCATTGTCCTGTCAGTATCGTCACACGTGACTTGTGAGGACCTTTTGGTCTCTGAATCAGAGGACATTCCATCCCCTCCTTTCAATCTAGTGGGATTTTGCAGTAGGTCCTCTGAAGTTCTTTTCTTTTCCACGATTGGAACATCATTGCGAAAGCTGGATATGCCTGCTGATGACTGAGCCAGGTCTTTTTGAGCCGGAATCGAGACTGATTTCAATCGCAGCATGCTTTGGCTTAATCACTTGTGCATAAAGCTGAGAATTGATCACATTTGTTTGTGCACAGCTGTCCACGGGAACTGAATCACCATCTTTTCCGTTAAATAACGGGGATGTCTTTGGTGCATCAGAAAAATTTGGTCTTGGTTGAATTTTAGAATTTGACTTTATCGTATGGATAAAAATTGTTTCGGAAACAGACACTTCGACGTGTTCCTTTCTGTCTACGCTGTTCTCTTTCTGCAAAGGTTTGGTTCTTCCGTAACAAATCACGGAGGAAGCAGACTGTGGAACTGCAGGAACTGTTATCTGTTTACAAACCAAAGATTTGGGCTCTGAGGAAGCCATTTTGGTGGCACTGTCATTTTTGGGCTCTGGAAATGTTCCAGACAATCCACTAGTTGTGGTGGAAACTGCATGACTAGTATCATTGTCGGGTGAAGAAGTTGCTGATCCTTGGCAAGTCTTAGGGCTTGATTTATCTGCTCCGTCCAGTTCATCAGAAGGGAACGATCGAGGCGTTACGCGCCCGAATATAGGCGCACTTTGTGGTCGTTTGATTATGTATGCTCGTCGCCTTGACGACGACCTTGGGCGGATGGCTTCGTTAGGGATATCAGAGTAGTTCGCCCCTGATGCAGCTCCAACAGATACATCCTCATTTGAGCAGACGGTCCGTGGGTCTGTGTCATCACCTGCGACTGTTACCGTTAGGTTCTGTGAACAGGGGACCTCGGACTTGGTGCGGCGTGTGCGTGGTTTGGGCTTGGTCTTTTTCGATTTGTCGGAACCTGTGCTTTCCTCTGCGTTCATTTTGCTGGAGATGAAAATTGAGAGGATTAGGTGGTGTGGTTTGTAAATAAATCGTTATGCATCTTTGTGATTTAAATGTATTAGCGCAGGGAAAAGCAACAACAACAACAACGACAACAACAACAACAACACCAACAGCACCATTATCATCATGATCATGATCATCATCATCATCATCATCATCATCATCAACAACAACAACAACAACAACCACAATAAAGAAGAAAAAACAACATCATAAAAAGAAGAAAGATGAAAATGGGGCATATCGATCAATAAAGGCATAAACTGTTTCTTCAAAAATTTTCAGCCCACTCTTCACTTTAACGTGAACCGATTATCGACTTAATAGATAGCGTGACATAGTTATTTATTTTAATCTGTATTTAACTTTAAATTTTGCAACATTTCTCCGAGACAAAAATCAATTTAAGATAATTTAATAACTAACATACCCCCCTCCCCCAAACCAAGATAGTTGGACAAAAAGTGAATAAAATTTTCTTGATAGAAGGAAATATTAACCAAGGCTACCCATTTCTTAGAGCGCCACAGGGTAAATGGAAAAACCTCTCGTTTGGAGTCCCATCTTTTGGAGATACAAACACAGCCATGAGAGTGAGTTGGTCAACATGTGAAACATCAGATGTCGAGTCCCCAGATATTACAAAGTGATGAGATTAATAGATTTCATTGACAATTTTGGCACGAGGCGACAATTAACATATAAGTGTGATTTATTTTTTGTTAATTTTTTGTTGATGGGACCCCCTGTGTTAATGAGCCGGGATCAGGGCCCGTGGGAGTCCCCTATGACGGCTTTGCTCCAAACCATCATCATATTTGGCAGGTAAAACTTTTTATATCGTTTCGGATGTTCCCAAATCCTTCTTAGGGACCTAACATTACTGTTTCTAGTTTTTTGAAATAATAGATGCTTTAGTCACATTTCGTTTATCATGTTGTTTCTTTTTCTTCCTTTCTTCCTTCCTTTATTTTTTTTTGTTTCTTCCCCAACTTGAGGCTCATCTATCAATAGTTTCTTCTTGGCTCGAGGCCCTGTGTTTAAGCACGCCAAGCAGATGGATAAATCCGAACCTGGTGGTCCCACTGGTCTTTATTGCTGCTGGAGACTCATGCTCGAACCTGGTGATTTGGCGTTAGTGATGTTATGGAGATCTGGGAATTAGTTAGATGTTGAGGGATGGTGCCACTTTTGGTTGCAACTTTCTGCGACTTTACCTAGGTTTGTCTGCAACGTTTTGCAACTTTTGCCACTTTCGATTACAACTTTATTATTATTATTATTATTATTATTATTATTATCATCATCATCATCTTATTATTATTATAATTATTATTATTATTATTATTATTATTATTATTATTATTATTATAATTATTATTATTATATTATTATTATTATTATTATTATTATTATTATTATTATTATTATTATCATTTATTTTACACCTTGTACTAACCATTTATCCTTCACTCGATTTTTTCCTCAAAGTCGGTATGGTAAACCGGTAATATGTCATAGAGTCATTTTTGAAAGGTTACAAAAGACTGTTGTTGGGAAAAAAGTGTTAAAATCAAGAAGGTTGATAATAAACGCGCTCTGCTTCTTTACTGCTCTAAATAATACCCGCAACGGTATCTTACCTTGGTCCCGAATATTTCTACACTTATTTCTTCACAGAACTGTATCCCGAGACAACTGTTTTATCAAGCTTATCCACCATTGAGACTTGGATCAATAGACACACGTGGAATTAGGCCTATGAGGTAGCAAACTCGAGATCTCTGTGAGATTACGACTTCAATTTTATAAAATACACAATGTACTAACATTCATTACTATTGTTTGGTTTTTAATTTTAAAAATTCTGTATTTATTTTCACATTCACTAAAGCTATTACAATATGAAGCCTAAGAAGCTATTCTAGAGTGATCAGCAGTTCGAGTCGTTGACCAGTAGTTACTGGTCAGTCATTACAGGCCTTGCAATAACGAGGCCTCTAGGACAACAAAGACGGTAGGTAAGAAAATCAGCACCGGAGTCCAATCATACCTCTATCCTAGACTTAAAGAGCCAAATATGAGCGTAAGGAAAACCACATGCCTCAGTCCTGGGGCGGTTTGGTTGGTTGGTTGGTTGGGTTGGTTTAACGTCCAACATCAGCACTATATAGGCTATATTGTGGACGGGCCCCAATACGGACGTCTGACAATTGTATGTGCTGCCACACACGAGACAGGGCGGGGATACCATGACTCCTGTCTCAGCGGGATTATGTAATCCGTTACCATTGTTTGGATCGCAAAGTCTGTTAAGCGGTCACGGTGCCAGACTTTGCATAAGTAACCAGTACATTGTACTATGTACTATGTCCCTAAAGCCGGTCGCGCCCACACCCACAATATGTACTTGTTTTTGTCTCGGTCGGCTGACTAAAACAGTACGAAACAAGGGCGATTAGTCGCGCTTGGCTAATCAGATTAAAAGACGTCTCGGAAGTAGTACGCGTTTAGAGAAAGAGAGAGAGAGAGAGAGAGAGAGAGAGAGAGAGAGTGTGAGAGAGGGAGAGAGAGAGGGAGGGAGGGAGAGAAAGGGGATAAGCATTGGCATTTTTACCACGTACCAGTCACCTAATTTGATTCCGATATTGTTGTAATTAACGTATTTTGATTTCTAGAGGTTATTGAATGAAAACATAATTATAGATAATGTGTCGTTGCTGGTATTGTTGGTATTGTTACTGTTGCTATTCTTATCATTTTACAGCACTAGTAGTAGTAGTAGTAGTAGTAGTAGTAGTAGTAGTAGTAGTAGTAGTAGTAGTAGTAGTAGTAGTAGTAGTAGTAGTAGTAGTAGTAGTAGTAGTAGTAGTAGCAGAGGGAGAAGGAGGAAGAGGGGGGAAGAAGGAGTACCCGGAGAATTCGTGAACACCAGCTTTCGACGCAGGAGGACGTGGTTCTAGCCTGATGCGATGTCGCCATTTACTGGTTGTGTCGGTATCAGTCTAATGTGATCAGCTGAGACAGGATCCCGCCCTGTCGCGTGTGAGGCAGCACATAAAATTGTCAGGCGTTAATATTGGGACCCGTCCCCAATATAGCCTATATAGTACTGATGTTGGACGTTAAACCAACTCAACTACAACTACAGCTTACGACGAATTGTCGACTAATGCGACGTTGTACTTACAATCCTGGGTCTACTTCTAGGTCTAGGTGAATGTGAGCTTATGGTGACTTATCCCTTGAGCACCATTGCGCCGACTCTTCGGGTGATTAAAAAACCCAAACACTGAATCGCTCGTATCATAACTGAAAAAAGGCACGTAGTATTGAAATAATCAGTAGCGCTGTTCGAAATAATATGTCGTGAGGGCATTTCTTAGGTATTTTAATGTAATTTGGGAATTAAAAATATGGTCTTTCCAAAACCCAAATTTGTAATGGAAACCAAGCTCAAAAAAAGTTATTTGTGGCTCATGTCCACAGTAATGGTTTAACCAAACATTAATTGGCTTTGGTTAAACTAACTGCAAAAGTTAAAATCGGTTTGTTATGTCGCTCGTATGTCCACGCAAATGGTTAAACCAAACATTAATTGACTTTGGTTAAACTGGTTGCATAAACTAAAATTGGGACGTCGATTTTCGGAAACGTTACTAGACAACTGAAGTTCCCTTTTCCCCCTGTAACGCTGTAAGTCTAGAGGGACCCTTTTGAAAAAAATTAAGCCTAAAGACACAGTTTATACCGGGATTTGAGAAGAAGGTGTATTTTGTCACGGCAAAAAATTACTATTATTTTATTAAATTTTCTGTCGAACCAGTCTTTAATCGAATACATCAAGCTATGAGAAATAGGATCCAGTTAATCTTATTAAGACGAATGAAAAATGCATCCTTTGTCTTCTCTGTAACTACGTTTATATGACTGGCTGTTTGTTGTTTTTAACATGTAAAAATGTACGACAGTTAATATAATTTTGTTTTCCCACTGGTTGGGTCGGTGTCAGTATAATGTGACTGGCTTAGACAGACATGCTTGCATCTCCGCACTGTCTCTTGTGTGGAGGGACCAAATAGTGAACACGATTTTAGTAATCTATAGCTTATATGATTTAACGTTCTTTACAACAGGAGTTATTAATCTATAATCTAGTGATCTTTAGACAAGTGTATGCCTTTTGCAGACTGCCCACATTATAGCATATACAGTGCTTACGTTGGATGTCAAGGAACAGTGGGAGTGTATATTGTTTTGCTATAAATGATAAACAATAAAACTTTGATTTAAAAAAAAAGAAAAAGATTCTAAAATTTTTAATCACCTCTATGATTAGACTTGTACTCACGCAATGTGAAGTTGGTCTCTATTGGTTGCATGGAGTACGGTCTTGCAGTCTCCAATAAGGACCCAAAGCAGATTGGACAGTAATAGTAAAGACTAAATAAATCTCCAGAATAACTTCATTGCTCAAAGAAGATCTGCTCTCATTCTGCTGTGAACCAGATAGACTGCAATTTATAACGTTTATATAATCACGGCGTTATATTAATTGTATTATTAAAATATAAATCACTAAAAGTCAATGAAACGTAAACTAAAATGCCATCTGAACATCTAATACAGGAACATGTATATGAAATTCATTTACCTATTTGGTAGCCCCGTGCATCATCTGTTCTTTCAGTGTTTGCACACAAAGCACTTCAAACTGACGTTTTCTTCATCTTTGTTTTTATTTTGCTTTGTTTTCCTCCAAGTTCACACACGGAAGTTTTACTAGGAACATGTTCACATCCTCAAATAAAGAAACTTGGAATAAAAACAAAATTCTCTCTGTAACGAATCCACAAGCTTGTTACTTGTGCACTAACTTTATAATCCGTAAGAAAATGTCAGATGGTAGTTAAAAAGTAACACGCCAATCTATACAAAACGTTAATACAGAAATAAGTAAAAACACGAAAATTTGAGATACTGTTTAACAAAAACTATACATAAACAATCTCATCTAATAGCAACTGGTGGCTATTTAACTGTCATTGGAAAACCTGTAAATCAAATCGCTGAGGTTCACCCTGGTCCATCCAAAAGTATGTCAGTTATGGCCGCCTAAAATTAATGGATGGATAAGATGACAAGACCAGAGCCCCCGCCTCCTCATCTGATTCTTGATGAGTGAGGTCATTAGAGATACAGCGTCATAAATTAGTTAGTCCGCACCTTTAACACGTCTCTCTTCTTTCCCCGCTTTGTTCTAAATCTAAAACTCTTCCTTCCATATTCTCTCTCTCTCTCTCTCTCTCTCTCTCTCTCTCTCTCTCTCTCTCTCTCTCTCTCTCTCTCTCTCTCTCTCTCTCTCTCCCCTCTATCTACCTCCATCAATCCATCTATCTTTTTTCTCTATCCACGCATCCATTCATCCATCTATTTACATCTCCGTTTCTAGATAGATAGATAAATAGACATATGGATCGTAAGTAGATTGATAGGCAGGTTAGTAAGTAGATAGATAGATAGATAGATAGATAGATAGATAGATAGATAGATAGATAGATAGATAGATAGATAGATAGATAGATAGATAGATAGATAGATAGATAGATAGATAGATAGATAGATATCTTTCTATCCATGTTCAATTATCTTATTATCTAATTTTCTACTCATTAATAATTTTATGTCCTCTGATTACGCTAAAATTAAAAATAAAACCAAGTACATATGGTCCGTTTTTGATCGGTCCGCCAGCTCAATTATGTTAACATTTTACACGCCTTTATCCCTGGTTGTTCTTGAGCATCGCCAGTTCCTCACCATCCCACCACCATGTTGTGCCTTTAATTACCAATCACGGACTTGAAAACACAGAATATAATGAAATGAAGGAATAAACCTGCAGTCTCTTGAAAAACTATTAAAGCAATGTTGTTGGCTACCAAATATTTATTACAGACTTTACGACCCACACGCGATAACGGATAACATAATCACGCCCTCATGCACACCGTTTTGTGATCCCTCATTTATTCCATAAGTCTAGGATAAAGCTATTAATAATATTATAATTATTTGACACCAAGGCTTCCAAACAATTTTGGACGCCTTGTTTGACACCGATCCAAATTCCCGTGCATGTCGTCTTCATTTCGCTATCAATCCCGTTACGCAAAGCCTCTATTTTCTTTTTCCTAATGAAACGAAAAAAAGGGGGGAGAAGAGTATGAAAACTGTGAGTCCCCATAGCTCCACAAGCAAGCGCTCCGGGCCTGGGGCACCTACGTAGTTTTCAATCAAACTTCCTGGCTGTCACCTGTCTGATCGATTAGGGTGAAGCTCCGAACCGACACCTTTTGGTCCCAATCTAACAGATTGCAGTCTTACTGTATCTCTACTGTACCCCTCTCCGCTACCATCCGCGCGCCGCTATCACTGCTTCTCCTAGCCACATACGTCATCCAGTGCGTCTACAAGCAGGTCGCATCTTACCCCAATCTCTCTCCCTCTCTCTCTCTCTCTCTCTCTCTCTCTCTCTCTCTCCCTCTCTCTCTCTCTCTCTCTCTCTCTCTTCTCTCTCTCTCTCTCTCTCTCTCTCTCTCTCTCTCTCTCTCTCTCTCTCTCTCTCTCCCCCCCCCTTTTTCCCTCTTCGCGCATTTCCTCCCATGATCCTCCTCCATCAATTTTCGTCCTTCTAGTTCTATCGCATTGAACCGATTTCCCAATACATGAATTTTGAGTTTTTAGTACGCCACCCACCCCCACCCCCGACCAAATCAAATACCTTACCTTTCCTCTCCTTTTGAACCTTTTCTATCACCAATCTCGAGCCCTTACCGACACCTGGCATACATCTATTCCCCCTTTGCATCCTCAAAGCATTATGTTCAGTACATAAATCGCCACCGTGATTCTGTGCGACACCATTACATAATTAAATTGAACAGCGGTTGTTGAATACTATTTGTGGTAATGTAGGCCTACCTTACGCCAAATACTAACTCAAGGGGGTGGTCCTCATGGAATGTAATAATAAAACCATGTTGCTCTTTTTTGTGTTGTTATTTTTTTTTTACTTTGGCAGAATATTTTTTTAAATAATATTAATTGATTCCCATACAACGTACTATGTCATAGAGAAGTCAAGGCGGATTGTGCACAATCTTAAAAACATTCAAAACAATCTCTGATCATATCAAAGAAAAAAACAGTAACGCACATACTCAAACGCGACTAACCAGACATGAGAGAGAATGGAAGAGGGGGAGAGAGAGAGAGAGAGAGAGAGAGAGAGAGAGAGAGAGAGAAAGAGAGAGAGAGAGAGAGAGAGAGAGAGAGAGAGAGAGAGAGAGAGAGAGAGAGAGAGAGAGAGAGAGAGGGAGAGAGAGAGAGAGAGAGAGAGAGAGAGAGAGAGAGAGAGAGAGAGAGAGAGAGAGAGAGAGAAATAGCGGAGGTCCTTTCTTTTTTCTCTACATAGAAGTGGATCGGTTGATTGGTTTCTTTGCGTCCATCGCCAATGGCTGGGCTATATCCCAAGCATGTCCTAAGACTAATGTCTGACAATTTTACAATAATGCGTGCTGTCACACAGAGTGGGGATACTGGGACTTACGTCTCAGCCGGTCACTTTATACACATGATATTTATATTATGGATGTTCTAAAGTGGAAAGAGAGTATAGATTGAGACCAAGGAGTCCAAGCCTTGATTGAGACAGATAAGACAAACTTTCCCTTCTACAGTAGGGGGTGGGAAAAGTTAGGTTATACATTTAATATTCTTATTAGGAGGAGAGAGGCGGAAGATTGATCAAAGAGGTAGGCCTACAGCTGGTATGGTTG
The DNA here is from genome assembly GCA_003991915.1 of Elysia chlorotica. Taxonomy (NCBI): domain Eukaryota; kingdom Metazoa; phylum Mollusca; class Gastropoda; family Plakobranchidae; genus Elysia; species Elysia chlorotica. The sequence goes on along the minus strand of RQTK01000120.1, from coordinate 206,910 downwards.
TATAGTTAAAACTGGGGGCACTACCCTATTGTTATTCTAATTAAGTATTGGTCCACCATTCCAAATATTACTGTGGCTATTGTCGCTTCTACAACCAACACCCACCCAGCATTTTGTCTTGGGGTTTTGATTTATTTTATACCTCATCTTGACATACTGACCGATTGAGAGGGTGGGTATGGGAGTGATCGTGACTTCATTCTGGTAGGCCCACTGCATCCCTCTAGTTGGGGCGCTTCTGTCGTAAGGAGGGGAGGGGGGCCCTTGTAGTGCCTAGAACAAGATTTTGCCACTGTCTTTCCAGTCGTCATTTTGTTAATTATTTTTTTCGCCTATTTGGGAGATAGGGAAAGGTCACATGATTGTGCTGTGGCCTAAGCCGAAACGTGAAAGACTTCATAGTTACTTCATAATTTAAGTTGTTTCGTTCACCATGTCCCTTGGTGTTATCTCATTTTTACGTGACTTCCTGTTGCCATTCAAGATGGCGACAACAACAACGTAAACTGCAGTGGATCGGATTATAACGAAATAGATACCGGGCCCACATAATCATCTAGGCTCAGTTAGCATTCAACAATAGATAAGAGATTTTTAAAACAGTTTGCATACATTTTATAGGTGCAAATCAACAGGCATCCTCTTTAGTGTATATTTTTCCCGACGCAAATCGTAGTCTGCCAAAGATTTCAGTTTCTAGACTAAGTTCTGGCTAATCTAATCTAGATCTAGATTAGATCTAGGAGCTCCTTAGATCTAGGTAGGCCTGCTTTCTGGGTTTGATTTACAGCTACAACCATTATTATTGTATACCACTTCTTTGGTTTTATTTGGTACTCGCAGTGGATATATCTACCATATGTTTGTGCAAGGGTTTGGGGGGGGGGGGGGATGATAACACTGACCAGCGGTGGGTGCGGGGGGGGGGGGGGGGGGGGGGGGGGGGGGGAATATAATCCTACAGCAGGTCTTTAGTACAACACCGAAGACGCCTACAATGCAATAATCGTCACAGTGTGTTGGAAGAAATAATTCATTTCATTATGAATTTGTTGAGCACCATTGAATTTTTATCAAGCTGGGGGAAAATCATAAATTGGAGCTTTGTTAGCTTGAAGAGCATCTGAACCAAACCTGGTTCATCAGACTTGCTAAATATAACTTGGATTTGAGCAGAAATACCGGAGAAGAAGGAGAAGAGACATGCTACTAATTAGAACATTATCTTTTGAAATTAAAATAATACTTCTATTTTTGTGTAGATAATGAATCTTTGCCGAAATCTTCATCCTGAATCAAATGTTTAATTGCTTTTTGTTGGCCCAGATCTAGATTCTAGATCTACGTTTGATGTGAATCAATCAACCTTTTAAATATATGTGTCATGTCAAATTCTGAAAGAACTATCCATAGATGCAGTTTTAATCCATCAAGGAAGTTTTTAGTACTTGTGTTTTAATTTCATGTTGAATAAATTTCTAAAGAGCCAACACTGCAATAATGTATTGTTTATACAAGTAACCTTTTTAGAACTCCTTAGATCATCTGCAATTTGTTAGAGTAGTTTTTTTGCTCTTGTTCCCTTCAAAAGCCTCTGAAAGTCCAAGTAAAATCTACAGAGGATGTCTTTGTTCAAGCGTCTGCTCAACAAAAGTGAAGATGCCAAGTCACCAAGCACTCCACCTGCGGGAATGCAGACTATGGGGGCTCAGCTGCAGCGCAGATTTGCCAAGGGAGTTCAATACAACAGTGAGAAGCTTTGCTTGTTTGGTTTTTCTATAATTTTGTGATGAAATTTCTTGCTGTATGAAATCTAACTTAGGTTAAAAGAAAACGTCTTAGTGAATGAACACCCTGTATAATATTTGAACCTGATTTTGTCATGTTTTTAAGGAATTATTTTTTGTTAACTTAATATTAACTTTCATTGATCTTTCAAAAGCCCTAATGATTTTAAAGAACGATTGGAATGTTGTTGTTTTTTCAATAGAGGGGGGGGCTGGAGGTGTTAATTACTTGTTTAGGCTTTTAAAATAAATCTTAAGATAATCTTTTAACTCAGATGAAGTTGGAAATAATTATGTTCGAAAATGTATCAATTGTTTACTTATTTTTGGACGCCTCGATTGAGACAGATAATACAAACCTTCCCTTCTACGCTAAGGGGGTGGGTAAGCTTAGGTTTATACGTTTAATTTTCTTGTTAGGAAGAGTGAGGCGGAAGATTGATCAAAGAGGTACAGCTGGTATGGGTGTATAGTTAAAACCGGGGGCATTACCCTATTGGTATTCTAATTAAGTAATGGTCCATCATTCCTAATAGTACTAGTTGGGGCGCTTCTGTCAAAGTGGGGCATCCTGTTTTGCCTAGGACAAGGTTTTGTCACTGGCTTTCCAGTCGTGATTTTGTCATATTATCTTAATTTTTTTTCCGATATGGGAGATATGGAAATAAAAAAAGGGCGGTTGTACGCGGGTTAAGATGGTATTTGCCTGTCTCGGTTGATGTTTAGAGGTGGCATCTAAGAGGTTTTTTGTGTGGATGAGCTTCTTGGTTTGAGTACTTCTTATGTTGTAAATTTGATGTTTTCTTTGATATTTAATTGTTTTTGTCTTCTATGCTATTCTTGCAATCTTTTCTTTTTTTTTTCTTTCTCGCAATCTTCGTTATAGTAGCATCTCCCCGCACATGTTGATTATATCTTCTTATGTACACTTCCGAGAATCTGTTTGGCTCTTAGTCTTTAACTCCAGGCCTTTATGCTGTGGAAGAAAGAGTAAAGATCACATGATTGTGCTGTGGATTGACAAAACGTCAAAGACTTCATAGTTACTTCATAATTTAAGTTGTTTCGTTCACCCTGTCCCTTGGTGTTATCTCATTTTTACGTGACTTCCTGTTGCCATTCAAGATGGCGACAACAACAACGTAAACTGCAGAGAATCGGATTATAACGAAAGAGATACTGGGCCCACATAATCATCTAGGCTCAGTTAGCATTCAACAATAGAAAAGAGAGTTTGCATACATTTTAGAGGTGCAAACCAACAGGCATCCTCTTTAGTGTATAGTTTTCCCGACGCAAATCGTAGTCTGCCAAAGATTTCAGCTTCTAAGTTCTGGCTAATCTAATCTAGATTAGATCTAGGAGCTCCTTAGATCTAGGTAGGCCTGCTTTCTGGGTTTGATTTACAGCTACAACCATTATTAATTTATACCACTTCTTTTGCTGAATTTGGTACTCACAGTGGATATATCTACCATATAGGGAGTGGGGAGGAAATAATCATACAGCAGGTCTTTAGTACAACACCGAAGACGCCTACAATGCAACAATTGTCACAGTGTGTTGGAAGAAATAATTTGTTTCATTAAATCACTTTGTTGATCACCATTGAATTTTTATCAAGCTGCGGGAAAATCATAAATTGGAGCTTTGTTAGCTTGAAGAGCATCTGAACCAAACCTGGTTCATCAGACTTGCTAAATATTATAACTTGGATTTGAGCAGAAATAACAGAGAAGAAGGAGAAGAGACATGTTACTAATTAGAACATTATCTTTTAAAATTAAAATGATGCATCTCTTTTGGTGAAATATGCATCCTGAATCAAATGTTTAATTGCTTTTTGTCATTCTAGATCTGCGTTTGATGTAAATCAATCAACCTTTTGTGTCATGTCAAATTCTGAAAGAACTATCCATAGATGCAGTTTTAATCCATCAAGGAAGTTTTTAGTACATGTGTTTTAATTTCATGTGAAATAAATTTCTAAAGAGCCAACACTGCAATAATATATTGTTTGTACAAGTAACCTTAAACTCCTTAGATCATGTGCAAATTTGTTAGAGTAGTTTTTTTGCTCTTGTTCTCTTCAAAAGCCACTGAAAGTCCCAGTAAAATCTACAGAGGATGTCTTTGTTCAAGCGTCTGCTCAACAAAAGTGAAGATGCCAAGTCACCAAGCACTCCACCTGCCGGAATGCAGACAATGGGGGCTCAGCTGCAGCGTAGATTTGCCAAGGGAGTTCAATACAACAGTGAGTTGGTTTGCTTGATTGTTTTTTCTTTTTTGTGATGAAATTTTTTGCTGTATGAAATCTGACTTAGATTATTTAAAGAAAAAGTCTTAGCGAATGAACACCCTGTATAATATTTGAACCTGATTTTGTCATATGTTTCTAAGGAATTATTTTTTGTTAACTTAATATTAACTTTCATTGATCTTTACAAAGCCCTAATGATTTTGAAGAACTATTGGAATGTTGTTGTTTTTTCTGGGGGTGTTAATTACTTGTTTAGACTTTTAAAATAAATCTTAAGATAATCTTTTAACTCAGATGAAGTTGGAAATAATTATGTTCGAAAAAGTATCAATTGTTTACATTTCTTTTTCAGTGAAAATAATCATCAGGGGTGACAAAAATGTTGGAAAGACAGCACTTTTCTATAGACTGCAAGGCCAAAAGTTCAAGGAAGAATACATACCAACAGATGAAATACAGGTTCGAAGGGTTTATTTTTTTTTTTTTTTTTTTTAGCATCATTTAGCAAAAACAGACCAAGTCTACCATTGTTAACTCTGACTTCTTTTTGTTTTTCAAATATAAAATTGGGAATAATGTAAAATCTCATTTTTAATTTGTCTTCTTTACAGTGCATGATCATCATAATAATTGCATTTCTTTCATTGAGACACATAGATTTGGCTTAGGCTTATTGGGGGATCAGGGAGGAGAACAATTACATTCTACAATAGAAAAAAAAAAAGAGAACACATGCAATGAAAGATGAAGCATGCCAGTTAGGAAGCATTTATATGAAGTCTCACTTGCTTCAAATGTCTTAACAATTACAGTAACTTGGAAGGTTAAATTTAGCATCAATGAGTGAACTGGGTCCAAGTTCACAGAGGGACAATGATCGCAACGAGCGGCGATGGATAGGTCAGGTGAAAACTAAACGAGTGCTGGCAGACAGCAGTGAGCAAACTTGAGGTAATAAGTTGGTGTAAAGACCAACGTCAGCACTGTATAGGCCATATTGTGGATGAGCCCCAAGACAGACTTCTGACAATTTTATGTTCTGCCACATACGAGACAGGACGGGAAGACCTGGACTCTTGTCTCAGCCGGTAACATTACAGCGATACCAACCCAACCAGGGTCAGACATTTTAAAGTCTTGGGGCCCATCAACAATATAGCCTACATAATGCTGAGGTTTGATGTAAATCAACCAAACAAATGAACAAAACTTATGACCAACTCCAGGTGGCATCCATTCAGTGGAACTACAAAGCTACAGACGATGTGGTCAAAGTAGAAGTCTGGGATGTTGTGGATAAAGGACGCAAACGGAGAAAGTTGGATGGGCTGAAGATGGACAATACTGAGGCTGCTGTGAGTTGGTTTTTTAAAAAATTATTTCATACATCCTTATCATACATACATTATAGTTGTCATCTCTAGCAGATGGCTGCTTTAATCAATCCTGACATCCTCCTCAGAGACAGGATAAGATGATTGTATAACTAACATTCTATTTAAACTTTCATTGGAGTTTCTTGACCTTGAAATGACTCATACTTATGAATTATGGTGAGCTTAAAATTATCTTACACAACTATTTTCAAGCATTTACAAGATTGATGAAGAATTCTCTTGTAGTCATACAATCCATTGACTAACAATATTTAATGTTTTGATTTTAGGAAAAACATGAGTTGCAATTAATCTTGTGCTAGTGAGCATTTGAAAAAGTCAGTGCTGGTACGCATTTGAAAAAGTCGGTTTTGATTTGGTATGTATCTTTTTGAAGTTTGAAAGAAACAAAATTGATTTGTTTTGCGTCTTCTAGGTTTTTTGTGTGTGTGAAGAATTTTAAAATATGCTTCTCTGCTTATTTTAGTGCAGAATGAACCACCACAGTTTATGCCTATATGAAATAAATTTGTTTCACTTCATTGTTCCAGAGCAATGAAGAGCCATGCCTTGATGCTGAATTCCTCGATGTGTACAAAGGAACTCATGGAGTGGTGTTTGTGTTTGACATTACCAAACAGTGGTGAGTCTTCTGACACATTCTCCAAAATAATCTATGTGGAAGATATGCTCTATTTTATACCCTAACACTGATCATTGTCGATTCACAGCAGTGGTTTTTGCTTGTCAATCAGTAATCTTTGTTTTTCTTTCACAGAGTGTCATTGCTTATTAAGTCGCCTCCAATAAAAACAAAATAATAATAATAATGACAATAGTAATAATGGTGATGATGATGATGTATGAACACCAAATCCATATTATTTCTACATAAATATTTCGCGTAAAAATTTACCAAAATTAGATTCAACATGCTGAAAGAAAAAATATGAGGCTCAAAAGACTTTAGTATTTTGCGCTGTACAAGTATTAAGCACCCTCCAAAGTTCATAGAGGTGAGGCAGAGACTTGAGAGAGTGAAAATCAAATGCCACTATCACCTCCGTTACAGTGGTGTCAATTTTCCCTAAATTTACAAATGTCCAGTAAGAAAAAAATTGGGCCTCTCAGAGTTCTGTGAATTTCTGTCATGGGGTTATGTTTTGTATCTCATATGCTATGCTGCTGTAAGCAATAGGTAAAAAAAAATAATGACCCAGTTGGCATCACTGTCCATTAGCTTCAGATGTGTAACTCGCTAAAATTCTACTCTCTCCCTCTCTTATCGACAATGGCCAATTTGATTTTAATTCAATTTCTACCCAGGCTTATTCCCCTTTTTTCCCAGGGGGAGTAAATTCAGAATTTAAGTTAATCTTTTTTTCTCTTTCTTTTTGTCTTCCTAAAGGCATGAAATTTGAACTCACCATGATTTCTGTATTTCTTCAGGACTTTTAATTACATTGAGCGGGAGCTTGAAAAGGTCCCAGTCCAGCTGCCTGTCCTTGTCCTAGGCAACCACAGGGACATGGGTCACCATCGCACGGTGATAGAGGACAAGGCTCGATACATGGTGGAGCAACAGTGCTCAGAATCACGCAAAGGCTTGGTGCGCTACGCTGAGTCCTCCATGCGGAACGGCTTTGGTCTCAAGTACCTTCACATGTTTTTCAACTTGCCATTCCTTCAACTCCAGGTTAGTCTTTGAGTCATAATCGACAAATGCTTTTGTAAGGTGATGTCAATTTTCTGCAAATTACAGATTTTCACAGCGATGCCAATTTTCCTAACATCTACATTATTCCGTGTAAAAAAAAAGAAATCACCCATCAAGGTCTGTCAAAGTTCTTTGTGATGCCAATTTTCCTAAAATGTATAGTATTCCATAAAAAAAAAGGAAATCACCCGTCAAGGTTTGTCAAAGTTCTCTATCAATCTTCGTACAGCCGTGCATTGACATACAGAAACGAGAAAAGCAATTTAACAGAAAAACTACGAACATCTCCAATCATGCTGTTACTAACAAAGTAAAAACATCCGACCATTCGAATTCTATTCAGTATATCGGATTTATCTGAAAACTAATCTCCATCAAAGACTTTGGTTTTGAATTATTTTGTGTGTTACAATTTAGAGGTTGTTTTCTGTAGTTAAGCCTTGATAAAATTAGATTTGTATCAACTGTTGACTTTCACATTTAAATCCAACTTTCTCCAGATGCAATTATTTAAATTGGATGATCACAAAGGTCTTTTAGCTTTTTAAAAAGAGCCTGCCCACTGTAAGATGGTTTGAAAAACTTATGCCTTAAACATATTCACTTAGGATGTGCAGATAAAAAGGCTAAGTCAATTGAAAAAATTAATTGAGAATGATATTTTCGAATTTTTCTTACTTGTTGATTTTTTTCCCCCTTTGACCCAATCTGCAGCGTGAGACGTTGCTCAAACAGCTAGAGTTTGAAACAATTAACTGTTAACTGAGAATGATATTTGTACTTTTTTCTTACTTGTGGTTGATTTTTTCCCCCTTTGACTCAATCTGCAGCGTGAGACATTGCTCAAACAGCTAGAGACCAACAGCAGTGACATCGAGTCGACTGTCGAGGAGCTGGAAATACATGAGGACTCAGAGGAACAAAATTATGATATGTAAGTTTTCATCATGATTTTACATTTATCAATGGAATGGACATTAAATTTGTTTGAGAAAGAGCCCTATGATGATAAATACAGTTCCACCACACTCCTGCTTGTGGACTTAAGTGGTGAAGGGGAGTATTTAGAGTAACTCAGTGGAATTCTGTGTTTCTCATTTTTATAACCGTTTATAGATGAACAAAATGAGGATCCCTGTTACCTCAGTATTAAAATTTAATTTTAATAGATCCCTGATTTTATCCATTGATGATCGATGAATCAGGACCCTAACTGTTGGTGATCCAAAGAATACAGGGAATTTTTTTTTTTTAATTTACAGTTGGGGACTTTTGTTATTTTTTCAATCTTATTTTACACACTGGTCCTGTATTTTTGCAGGTTCCTGGAATCCCTGACTCAAAAACGTCGAGCTCAACAAGAAAAGCTAGCAGAACCAGTTTTGGCTCAAGCCAGTCTGAAGCAAGACAAGTCGGGCGCACTGGTAGACAAAGACGGGAACCCATATGTGGAACCAGAACCTCAAGCACAGGGAACTGGTAATAATAGAAATACATTCTTAAATATACAGATTACAGAATACTTTATTAATCCCTCTTGGGTAAATAAAAATTAAACAAATACAATTTATATATAAATAGTTATTTCTAAAGTTTGCAAGTAGGCATAGTAGAAACATGTTACAATGAACTCATCTCAAAGCGCTTTACAATAAAACAAAAAATAGATAACTAAATTTCAATCTTACAACAGCAAAAGTTATATTTACACTAATAAACATTGGTAAGATATTCAATCATGATATTTGGAAAACAAAATAATATGTTTTTAAAGGACTCTTAAAAGCAGCGAGAGATAGGGCTTTTGAATGTTGACAGGCAACCTATTCCATACATCTGGCCTATTAAAAAAGAATGATCTTTTTCGTAGGTTAAAAAGAATGATCTTTTTCGTTTAGGTTTTTACAAATAGTTTGTTATTTACGGAACAATAAGTTCATGTTGGTTTGTATAAATTTATAACTGATGAGTGATAGATGGTTAGTTGAAGTTCCACTGTCATTCATTGAAACAGTGTAGTCTCTATTTTTTCCAGACGACTGGGGGTAATGAATCATCTCAAAGCGCTTTACAATAAAACAAAAAATAGATAACTAAATTTCAATCTTACAAGAGTAAAATTCACCTGGTACATTCCTTAAATGACTTTCGTTTGAAAATGTTTCACATGAAAATTAAAGGTTTACCTGAACCTTGTGCTAAAAACACACAAACTTCAATTACTTTTTTATTATTTTAAAATCTTAAAGCATTTATATTTTTTCCCTATTCAAGTATTGTAAACACTCGTTTTGATTAAAAAAAGATCCTAGAGCAGGCCCATCTGTAAAAGATTTCTGTGAATGTTCTCAGTTCCACGGTCAGCATCCCAGCCCAGTCTCCCATCCAAGCTGGCGGTAGGGGGTCCACCCAGTGCTAGCCAGCCGCCCCAGATGGCAGAAGCAGCCGCCACTGTACCTCAACCTAGAGGCAGCCAATCAGAAGCCACCACTCCTGTGAGCATACCTCAACCCGAGGTCAAGTCCAACATCTTTTCTCGGATATTCAAAGGAGGCAAGGGCTCTGCTGTTTCCCCTCCCAAAACTTTAGGTAGGTTGTGGATATGTTTCTATTTCCCCTGCTAGGGCTTTGCAGTATCCCCTCCCAAGGCTTTAGGTAGGTTGTGAACTTGTTTCTATTTCCTCTGCTAGGGATCTGCAGTATCCCCTCCCAAGACTTTAGGTAGGTTGTGAACTTGTTTCTATTTCCTCTGCTGGGACTCTGCAGTATCCCCTCCCAAGACTCAAGACTTTAGGTAGGTTGTGAACTTGTTTCTATTTCCTCTGCTAGGGCTCTGCAGTATCCCCTCCCAAGACTTTAGGTAGGTTGTGAATATGTTTCTATTTCCTCTGCTGGGACTCTGCAGTATCCCCTTCCAAGACTTTAGGTAGGTTGTGAATATGTTTCTATTTCCTCTGCTGGGACTCTGCAGTATCCCCTCCCAAGACTTTAGGTAGGTTGTGACTATGTTTCTATTTCCTCTGCTGGGACTCTGCAGTATCCCCTCCCAAGACTCAAGACTTTAGGTAGGTTGTGAACTTGTTTCTATTTCCTCTGCTATTGGGGGAAACAACAAGAAAAGGTAATGGACAGATTAATGGAATGGCTAAACATGGGGGAAATGACGGATGGATTTAAAATCAGCAAATGATGGGGAAGTATGGAGGGCTGTGATCGCTACGAAGCATGTAACTTGGTGGATCACCATTTGTACATGACAAAAGACTCAAAAGAAGAAAATAATTGTGTTACACATAAATATTTCGCAGTTACTACTTTGATCAGTACGACGGAGAAACAATTTTTATGCTATATTATACTTTCCACTAACAGTGCATTTGCATTAGTATTTTTTACTTGTCTCATATTTTTTACATTCCTTGTGACAAGATTGTCAGTTTTATCAATTCACGACTATTAAGCTACAATCTCAGCCAATGGTGTAAATTCAAAAGACTGCAGTTTTCTGTGGCTGGCGAGAATTTTCCATGTCCTCCTCAAAACGGAAGTTGTCGACAGATTTTGATGATAAATGAATATTTTTTTCAATTTCTAAAACAAAATGTCTTGTTTTCTCTTTTTTGTTTCTTAGATCTGCCATCTTCACAGCAAGTTGTGACGGTGAAAAGCGTAGACGATTTTGTGCCAGACGGGGATGGCATTGACAGCGGTTTCCTTGATGACGCCAATTCATTGACAGCTATATTCTATTGCTCATTGCAATTCATTGACAGCTATATTCTATTGTACATTGCAATTCATTGCCAGCTTTATTCTATTGTTCATTGATTGCCAGCTTTATTCTATTGCTCGTTGCAATTCATTGTCAGCTATACTCTGTTGTTCATTGCAATCCATTGCCAGCTATATTCTATTGATCATTGCAATTCGTTGCCAGCTATATTCTGTTGTTCATCGCAATTCATTGCCAGCAATATTCTGTTACTCATTGCAATTCATTGACAGCTATATTCTATTGCTCATTGCAATTCATTGACAGCTATATTCTATTGCTAATTGCAATTCATTGACAGGTATATTCTATTGTACATTGCAATTCATTGCCAGCTATATTCTATTGCTCATTGCAATTCATTGACAGCTATATTCTATTGTTCATTGCAATTCATTGCCAGCTTAATTCTATTGCTCATTGCAATTCATTGACAGCTATATTCCATTGTTCATTGCAATTCATTGACAGCTTTATTCTATTGCTCATTATCCAGATCATGATTTTTATCCCTTTAAAACTCTTAGTAATGCTACAGTCTTAATTCCTAAATCTGAATTTGATATTTTAAGGATGTTCACAAAACTGAATACTGATTTGTTGTACAACACAGCACTTATATAAGCTAGGATATATTTTGCGTATTTTATGTTCTTTACAAAGCGCTAGAAAAATAACAAGAATAGTAAGCTTACACAAATATAAATTGAAGCTAGGTGACTGTTATAGATGGACTTGAAACCAATGGCATCCCATTGATGCACAACTTAAATTTTAAGCCTACACAAAGAATAAAGAATGTATTTTTTCTAACCAGCCTACCGTTCAATAGAAATGGTGAGTTTGAAAAATTAGATATAAGGCTAGCGTAATTTTAAAAAAATAATTGAGGCAATTAATTACATTTCCTGTTTTTCTCAGTGACGACGAGGAGGAAGGTATAAATCCTATGGTGGCTGGCTTTCAGGACGATCTCGACTCTGAGGATGAACAGATGGTCGCCAGCAATCTCATACCTAATAACCACACCGACGACAGACAGAGGAAGCTTTCCACGGCCTCCTCATCCTCTGAAGAGGAAGTCCAGAAGTCATCCAAAAAGAAAAAAGATAGCAAAGGCTCCAATTCTAAGGTGGTCATGGCCGTCGGCTCCGATGATTCCAGTTCTTCAGAGGCGGAGCTTAAGACGGGCCGCTTAAACCCAGCGGTGATGCAAGACACAGACTTTTCTAGGGAAGATGATAGCGCTCCCAAGAACTCGGAACTTGTCAGAGAACTTTCTTCAGATGGTGCAAACAAGAAATCGGCGAAATCTGCTCTCCAACATGAAACTAAATCCACACCCAAAGCAGCCGCAGTGTCTGCGCTAAGTGTAGAGCTGTCCGAGTCGGAAGAGGAGGGAGAGCAGGAGGAGGCAGCCAGACAGGGCCAGCAATTGATCAACGGCAAGGCTTCAAACTCCTCGGCCAATTCAGCGACAGAAAAATCTAGTGCGTCATTGAAAAACAGTGGTGCTGCAAACAACGAAACTGATAGTGGTGGCGGTGGTAGCTGATGCTGATGCTGAGGTTGCATCCCCTGCTGTTATTGAACTCCCACAGGAAGACTTAAACAGCTGGTTGGATCAGTTTGAAAGCAAGGTAACTTCATTTTTGGAATAGTTGTTTTAAGAACTCTTTTGGTTATAATAATAGTTGTACATGCTGTTTGAAGATGTTATACAAAAGGTGAACACAGAAAGAAGAAAGTAGTTTTAAAGACTTGTTACAACAGCGAATCCACATGATCCTGGGAATCTTTTGCTCTTTAATTCTGGAAGATGTAAGTAAAGTGTCCTATTTTAAACTCAAAAGTGAACATCTCATTCATATTCGATGGTTTCTATATCTTTTTTTTTAATTTTTTTCCCTCACTTCCTCAGACCCCATCCACTAAACCAGAAGTTGTTAAAAAGCTAAAGAAATCCACGAAGAGTAAAGCAAATGTTGTGAGCAGTGATGATGATGATGGTGACAATGATGACGTAAATGAAGATGATAGCAAAGATTCAATAAAAATCAGTAAGTCGGGGTGTTGCTTAGTTTTGCATTAAGTGACTGTTGGCACTTCAGCCAGATATTTTGATGGAAATGGCCACTTCATGCTGCTTTAGGTGGTTGTATATGTTGCTAAATTTTACACTGTAGAGTATTGTTGATTTTGTTATTTATGTAGATTTTTTCACTAACCCTACATTTTTAATTCCAAATAAGTTTGTTTAGTACTAAAATTTTATTTCTGAATCAAATTGTATTATGTGATCTATGTAAGAATCTATGCAATTCTTACTTTGTAAACAATCCAGTAAATGTAATCTAAGAATTTACATTTTTTCTTTCTCAACTTCAGTGTTTCTGAACTTACGAGATCATAAAGGATGACTAGCAGCATTGTTAAAGTGTAAAAAATTAATGAATATAATTTTTTTTAAAACAACATAGATAGTACATTCCTGGAAGAGGTAGTTTTTAATTTGAGGGTGTTCCAATGAGAAATTTTGTTTTTCTTCACATAATAGTCTTGTTTGTTGGAAAGACTTGTGAATCTCTTAATGCACCATGATCTCCAAGGTTTAGCTGCATTAATTTTTATGAATTTTCTCTTTCGTTTCACAACAAACAAATGATCGATTCTGAATCTCTGTGACCCAGGAGCTTGATTTAAAAACTATGGCTGTGTTTTGTTTCATGAAATAAATTATCAAAAGAGATAATTACACTTTTATCTGTTTTTTGTTTTTGTTTTTCTTCAGAAAAAACAAGTTCAGACATAGAGGAAGATGTCCCAGAACAAGTCACACCAAAGGAGAAAAAGAAAAAGAAAACAAAAGAAAAAGTAAATTTCTCTTCTTCCTTGTTTTTCCTTGTTCATTCTCTCTCTCTCTCCCTCTCTCTCTCTCTCTCTCTCTCTCTCTCTCTCTCTCTCTCTCTCTCTCTCTCTCTCTCTCTCTCTCTCTCTCTCTGTCTCTCTCTTCTCTCTCTTTCTTTTTTTTTTGTGTGTGGTAAGTTCCAACTGCAGTGTATTAAAATACTGAGGTTATTAAAAAAGGCAACAGAATGAAAAATATGCAAGAAAGGCGTACTGAATACTTTAACTCGCAATATATTGAAACTCATCTGTCTTAGGATCCATAGGCTAACAATCAATAATCTTAAGTATAGAAAAGAGCAGTAAGTACTACTAAATATTCTGGTGCCCACAGCACAAGAGGCAGGCGTCACTTTGAAAACTGGGGATTTAATCAGAAGTCTCCTCCTCTAGGTGGTGGTTTTGCTCATATTTTTTTAATGAATGGTCCTATGAATGTCACTATATTGCAGCCACAAATCTTAGTTCGTTTCTAAGATTTAAAGCAGTGTCAATGAAGGGTATTAACTAAAGATCAACCTATATACTTATCTGAATAAAATAAAAAACAACATTTTAACACCTTTTTGCAGACGATTTTGCATCTGGTGATGATCAATTTTGTACTTGCTAAATATTATATGGGTCATGATGACGCGATTGTATCAGTTTTGTTTTGTTTTCACTCATAAGTTAGAGGTGTCAATTAGAACTAAAAGGCGTAATTGTGAAATAGTCTCTTTTCTATATTATAATATGTAGTATCATATTGTCTTTATTGAATCTAGTAATTGTTCTATATGATTTCATTTTTTTGCTTAGATTATCTAACCAGCTGATGCATTTGCAAGTTTATTATCACAGTATAAAAGAGTGGATTAGTGATTAGTCATCTATTGATAGGAAGGCTTACATTCTCAATTTTCATGACCATTAAGATTGCAATAATGCACCCTTTTTTTTTAAAGAGGCTTTGCCATTCTATTTTTTAAAAAGTTAAGAGAAAAAAAATGCATAATTTGAAAATTCTGTACAGTTTAAGATAGTTGACACATTGTAATTTACTTGTAAAAACTTTCTCTTGCAGGATGAGAGAAATCTGAGAAAAAACACAAGAAGAAAAAAGACAAGGACAAAGACGGAGCCGGACGTGACAAGACAGCCAAGAGTGATAAAGATGGAGCAGCTTCTTCCGCAAAGAAGGAAAAGAAGAAGAAGAAGAAAAAGGCCCCAGAAGGCGAGCCGGGCTATGATAGGGACTTGGAAGCTTTTCTGGGAGGGGGTGGAGATTATGAAACCTTATAGCACCGACACCATTTGTATAGGTCTTTAAAGTGAGTGTGTGTAACAAATTGAACAAAACTTGCCTTAACGATGAGAATAATTTGCCACAATTACTATAATGCTCAACGGCTGTGATCCATGGTGACATAATTATTCCGTGGGGTAACCTATAATATACCCTGACATTGGTCGTTAATCAACCAACTCAAATAAACTTTGGGGTAACTTGTTTCAAGGCAAAGCCGAGCTTTGCAGTTTCTAACCATGATAATGATGCATTTAACTTTCATTAATAAAAATAATATATGAAAATTGGAACGTTGACGCTTTAAAAAGGTGTATATATTTTCCTAATAAGTAGATTTTGCTTTAAGTTAATTATGAAAGTAAATATTGAAAATAACATATTTCTAAAGCAACAACCGTAGACTGTTTTTTATTTTCTCAAATATAAATACAATTAAATTACTTTTTTTTCTAATAATAATGCATAATGCTAACAATATGCAAAAAGTAGGAATGATTGGGACCTTTTTTTTTTTTTTTTTAAATTTGATACAATGCTTTACTTTCTTTGTTTATCTAGCTATTCCTTTATGAAAGAACCAATTTTCACTTGTTCATGGTGCTTATTGATCTTTGATGATGTAAAGAAAAATCTGTGACATTTTAGTAAATTATGTATACTTTTTATGTGAATGATTAATTTGTTTAACCACAACAGCAGAATTTTTGTACACCGATGACAAAGTGCATGTTGGTCATAAATGGTCACTGCTGGAGAAAAATGAAAACAAAGCAACCAATAGTTAACCCAGTTGCTGCCAAGCCTGATATGCTTACTGTGCTAAGACTTTCAAGCAAATTGTTAATTTTTTTACTACAGCACCTACGGCCCAGATGTTGTCCCCACAACATAATTCAGAACGGTCTAGGGCTGAGGTATTATCTTTTGGCATCAGAAGATCAACATCTGCATCCACAGTAGATATATATTTATATTACAACCCTCCTTCCACAGGCGATACACAGGCTGTAAAACTTTGATGGCTACGTGTCATTCCTTGATAATTTCAAGGTGGTTTCTACTTCTACCCTTCTTATCTAGTGCTGATAATCTTATAACTTAGCCCAAAATAAACCACCAAAACCGACAGAGCAGTCAAAGAGCAAGATGAGTTTTTTTCCATTTTAATTAAATTTTGTATTTTACATCAGTCCTGGTCTTGAGTGTCGATTTGTTATTGGTGAAACAAGACTCTAAGCTATGAAAGATCAGGGCTATATTTTCATTTTGTTATTCCAACTATGATCTAAAGGAGGCTGGTTTCTTCTTTTCGACTTGCTTTGCAAGCTGTTTTGATGTGCAATATATTGAAATTGGAAAATGTATGTCTTGTAAGTGTCTTACATTCATAGAGCTTAAACCACATGCTTTGAATTTAGCATTCATTGTTCATTTTGTCCATTAAAGTGTAAAATGTTAAGAAGACTTAGGTGAAGAGTGCTTTTCTATGAAAGCAAAAAGGTATTTAAAATGTTGTTTGAATTTTTCAAGAATCTTTGTTTAAACTTTCATTCTCCAACAAGTTTAATGTGCTATGACAACAAAGTGATCATCGTATTCCAAGAATGACTGTATGACTGTATGTACTACTTTCATGTGTGCTTCAGGATTACTAGATCAAAGTTACTAAGAATGGTTTTGAGATAAAGGCCTATGAAGTGTTTTTTCTACTTTAATCTTTTTAGCTTGTCTTTAAAAAAGTGATAATTTTTGTTGTAACTGAGATGTTTGAATGCAATTAAATGTGCTATACAAAGAAATGAATGAGGAAAGTAGTGGAGCATGGGTAAATTATGGGTTTGAAATAGAATGAATGAAGTATCGCACATATGTGCCACATATATTGATCACACATTTTGTTTTACAATGAATAGCATTGTGGTCCTCTTACATCTTAAAAAAAAAAAATCAGCATGATTAAGATACATATTGATTGCCTCGTACATAACCATGTACTGGAAAGATCGATCACCAGAAGTTCAGAGTCAAGCATAGAGCACTGCTTTTTCTTTGGGTATGCGCAATATAACTGTCATTCATTATAATTATTAATAAGTTTTATGTAAAAAAAAAACCAAGACTTTTCATTGTTTGACATGGAAAAAAATGAATATTTTTTAACTTCAAGCTTCAAAGACATTCTTATTCTTAGTTCAATGTAGATTTGTTTGGATTCCACACAACCAGTTATTCTCCTTACTGCATTTGGACTAACAATTATGGATTAGCTAAGGTTTAATCTTTCTAACACTCTCTCTGTTTCATACACAGTGGCCACTAATAACTAAAGTTGGTCCCATGCTCTTTGACAGAGCATTGGGGAACTAAGAGTTAGGGTCCTGACTGTTGCCACTATCAATATCATTCCTGAATTTTTAGCTAGTTTATGGGTGACAAGCCTAAGTTGTTTTTGTTGTTGCTTTTTTCAATCAGCCACCTCAGCGGAGCTTTTTTGTCGCCTGCTTCCAGATGAAATATTTTCTTCTTTTCTGTACAGTATTGTGTGCATGAATAAAATTTGCATTGAGTGACCACTTTCAAAGTTGGATGCTGTTTAGACAGACTTTAAGTCATATATATTAATTATTAAAATGTATATATTATAATTATATAATGCTTGAAGACCCACGTCTCAACTGTCATGACTTGTAAAAAAAAGTTTTGTTGTGATAAGAATTCTAGTGATACTGTATATAATACTCTACTTGAGAATCAAATTAAAGAACAGAATTTAATCAGGATGTTTTAAAAAAATAATTTTTCTGTTCGTTACCATTATAATTTTTTCTTTCTTTTTTATTGTTGTTTGTAGTGAAAACTTGAAATATTGTCCATGCATGTTATTATTTTACTTTAAAGGTTTGGATCATTAGTATTATTTTGAAGAGAAAAAAAAAAGTTGTAGTCAGACACATCATTCGTCAATTCTATTATTTAAACTGGCCATTTAGCTCAAATAAAATTTAGCAATACTTAGGAGTTAAATGAAAAATAAACCCCAACATTTTAATGCATATCAATCATGAAAAGGAACTTGGAAGACTTTTGTTTGATAAAAACGCAATGATATCCAAATTCTTACAATAAAATAAATTATTGTAATGTATTTGGTTATTCATATGATGTTGACGAGCAAGACAGATGTTTCTTTCTATCTGCTCTCTCCTTGAGAGCCTGCTCTAGCCTCAACTCTTCTTAATAGTTGCTCCCTAATAATCCGCTTTCTTCTGTCTCTCTGAAAAGATAATTGTAATTTTAACAGTTTCTGCACCTCCTGCAAGGCTGTAAAAAATCTGCAGCTCGAAGATAAAGAAGTGCAAAAATTAAACATAAGTTTTGACAATAGTCCTTTATTGCCTTAATTGCATTCATTCATTTAACTTCTTTGAGTGATTGCCTCAGCTACCATGGCTATCCACTTCTTTTTATTATCGGTGATGCCAACTAGATCTTAATTTTTTATTTATTTATGGAACCACTTACTAGCTTAAGGCGGCAGAGAACTGAACTCAGACCTGCTTTTATTTTTTCAATGAAAATCATTACATTCAGGGAAAAATGGCATCACTGTGTTTTTTATGCCTCTAATTGTTGTTCTTCTGTCCTCTGACTCATTTTGTGATGGGATCTTGCATTTTCCTTCTCTGTCTGGTAAGGACTTTCTTTCCTTTGATTATAAACACTGTTCCAGTTGACACCAATTTTTCAACACCATTCCTTCTCATAATGTGTTCAAAGAATTTAGCTCGTCTTTTTCTTACTTTTATTAAGATTGGCATTACAATGTCTGCCTTTTAATATTTAATACTGTACCCTCTTGTTAGATTTCCTCTCTGTCAATGCAATCTCTCTTAAAATAATTCTTTCCACGTCAAGGTTGATGAATTTGGTTGCCTTCTAATGCAATACTTTAGCTGAGAACATGTCAAATCTTGCTTTGGCAAAAAACCCTACTGATATTTTGATGTAAGTATCTGAGACATGCTGATCAGTAAATGCATTTCAATATTTCAGTTGTAGTGTAGCTTATTGAAGATATAAAGGATGTACAATGTTATGTATACTGGCATTTTGAACAAACTTATCAGAACGATTCATGTTAGCATTTTTTCTGGGACCTTTACATTTTTACATTGCATGATTTAAGGCCTATTTCTTGTGTGGGGGGTTTAAAAACAAGGTAAAACCTTTGATTTTTATAATTTCAAAATGTGCAAATCAATGCAAAGAGCATATCAATGGGCACAATGTGTGATGGGAAAAGGTTAATGCTGATACTGTAGACCAATGTGTCAATAAGTTAGCTTTGAATTATTGATGTATATCACAGATTATCAGCCATTATTGATTTGAACTGTGAATTAATGAATGCATATGATCACAAGAGCAGACTAAAACAAATTTTCTAAATTTAAGAAAAATGAAAAAAAAAAGCTATCCCCACCCCCTAAAAAGATTTCGCACCTAGTTTTCAGGCACTCTCCACTAGCATCTTATACATCATTATGCATTGGAACATATTTTGGTAAAATCTTAATCTTATTGCCTTAACAGGTTTTGAGATAATTATGGCATTTGTGATATCATGCATTTTTGTTTTTGTAGAGACCATTACTATCAACTTTTTTTCAATTAAATGGCCTATGAATCATTTTTCCGTTTCATCCTGAGCTTACAATTCAATTTTACCCTTTGCATGATGGTACCAGTGCCATTGCCAGGTTGTAATTAGTCTATTTAAATATGCCAATTAATTTTGTCTTAACTCGTAAACCAAGTTTTCAGCTACCAAGGGATTATTTAGTAAGACTGATATAAATTGGTCCACTTCAGCTTAAAAGATTTTTTTGCTTCTTTAGTTTCACAATTGGTATTTGATACCTAATGCACTTTGAATATTTGCCAACTAATGGCACATTTTAAAATTATAACTAGCGAGAGGCTGTATCACTACCAGTGTGTTGTGTAATATGTGGAGGGTATTAGAAGAAATGGAATATAGTATATTTCACTGTTTAGCAAGTTAAAAGCAATGTAATTTTTATTTTGGGGTATATTAAGTTTTGCTCTGGTTTTGTGATGATGGAGGTGTACAAAATGATTGTACGAAAGACGATTTGTGGTGTATTTGAGATATTTGTGTGTTATTTATGATAATTTTTCAGTGTTGATGAAAACCATTATTTTAATGTTCATTTGATGCATGATCGTTTTAGTGATTTGGGTAAAATGCTGTGCAAGATAAGCAGAAATGTTTGAGGTCCACCGAGACAGAGAATGTGTATACTATATGTCCACAATGAATGTGTATATATCCACTATGAATGATAAACACATGAAGAAATATTTCTAATTGTAAAGATGAGAGGATATGCCAGTGCGTCTCTCTCACAACAGACTTGATGCCAGAGCTGCGAGTTCTGTATCTCTAACCTACTAGCATTGGTGTTGGTATTTGTTGTTTTTGCTGCAGCGAACAGCGCCTCATTCATTGAAGTTTCTGAATAAAAATGTTTGCAAAAAAATGTATTTCTCTTTTTTTTAAAATGAATTTTGCATCTTGCATTTTGCCTTTTTAATACTTTCATTTGAATTCTGATTTTATTTTTTGTTCTTTATTTACTGGTATACTGTAGTTGGTATTGTGGCTTCATGTAAATCTTCCTTTTGTTGAGTTGGATTAAAGTCCATCGTCAATACTATATAGACTATAAAGTGGGTGGGCCCCAAGACTGATGTTTGATGATTGTCTGTGCTGCCCCACACTAGACAGGGCCTAGGTACCTGGACCACTCTCTTAAACAGTTGCATTATACTGACACCGACCAAACAACTTGGGCACAAAACCGGACAAATAAATATTTAACCGAATGTGGGATTCGAACCGCTGATCTCTCGATCTTATACCAAATCTCTACCACTTTAGCCATTTTTCCCCCTAGTCTACCTGTATAAAGAAGCAACAGGTTTAGGGGCTTTAACAAAAAGGCATCTACTCTGAAAACTATATGAAACAAAGGAATGGTCTTTGGTCAACTCACTTCATGGAGATCAAAAAAAGTTATTCATTTCTTTTATTTTTGGATTTTATTTCATCTTACTGGTCTCTTACTTTCATAAAAGGGACCAGTAAAAAACATTCATTACGATACTTCTGTTCATGATACTTTAAAAAATGTTGGTTACTTTATTATTTCATATAGCCTACACGCAGGTTTCCCTCCCACATAATATATAATAATAATTATAATAATAATAATAATAATAATAATAATAATAATAATAATAATACTAAAGGAATACTTTGGTTGCTTGAACAAATTCAACACCAATATTTCTTGTTGTGGCTCTTATGCCCCTCCAACATCACATTCGCTCTAAAAATTTTGTCCCAGATGCCTTACACATTTCTCTTTTTTTTTTTCTTAATTATTGTAAATGTGCATCAATGTTTTTGTCCAATAACACGAAGCAACAGTTGAAAACACCAAAAAAAAGTTGTATTGGGAGTGGAAAGGAAAACATATCAAAACGTAACAACATAATCTATTATAGGGAAAGGTAAGGCATCTGGGACAAAAATCTTATTGTGTTTTGCAAAGTTTTACTTTGAAGCAATAAAAATACAACATTAATGGATTATTTTCCAACATAGATGAATGCCAAATTCAGCACTTGGCAGAACCCCTTTGATCCTTAGAAACACCAAAAGAGATGAGGGGTTAACAAAAATGTTCATGTAGCAAATGTGTACAAGAAAAAAACAAACAAAACTATAATAAAACTTTTTTTTTGCTTTTTTTTTTAACCAAAAAGTCCACCATCATAAAAAAAATGTTAAATTTAAGCAGTGTTTTACTTGAATATATATTCATCAAACTATTTTTGTGACAAAATCATCAAAGAGAATAGTTGATAAAAAAAAATAAAAAATAAATGCATAAATAGAAATTAGAATAATGAAAGCACTGTTTTGACTTGAGGTACATAGCTTCACATTCATCAAAAAGAATTATCCAAAACTGGAAACAAAAAATTAAATTATCGAGTAAACAAAAGCAAGGTGTAAATGATTGTACTATATCATGACCAAGAAGGTCACAAAAAGGAATAAATACATAAAGTAAAATAAAGAATATTGTTCTGTCAAAATTGAGTATTCTTTTCCAATGAAAAGAAAAAATATTGCAAATAAATGATACAGTCTGTAATGCATACAAACAAAGTAAACTTAAAATTTTAAATATGTTGATTATTAAATGAGTACACAACCTAAGTATGCATATATCAGTTTCACTAACTTTTTTTTTCAAGTATCTCCATAAAAATGAGAAAACAGTTTAAAAAAAAATTTCAAGTAAGCAGCACTCATCAATTTCAATTTAATTTTAGTGATGAAAATAAACAGAGAAATGAAGATGACTGTGTTGGAAAAAAAAAGAGAGAGAGAGAGCGAGCGAGAGAGAAAGAAAGATAGAGAGAAAGTAAGTGACAGATACAGAGAAAAAAAAAGAGAGGGATAGCGACAGACAGACAAAAGTAAGAAAACAAAATAGGACATTAAGTGTGCAGATGTGTGTTTATGATTAATAAGTATGTGTAACAGCCTTAGATATATTTAATTATTATTAACATGTCCCAACAAACTTGATATTGTTATTTTTCAATAGATTAGCAATAAAAGAAGTAATGAAAAATAGAAAATTCCCAAGATAGACAAAACTAAGATGAACAGAAAAAAAAAGACAGTACATCTTTTACTCAAATACAATTTTACAACACAACTAGAGTCATTATTACAACACATAAAGGTAAAAACAGATCTGTTAATAGATAGAAAATATTTTTTTAAAGATCATAGCGATAGCAAACATTTCTGGCATTCATTTCATTTGATTTAAAAACAGTGTTCCTCTAAACATGTACAAGTATATGCTGCAAATTTTCCGTATTAGTTCTGCTCAATAAAAATTAATGTTTAAAATATAGCTAACTTAATTAGAACCAAAGTTGGAGTCAACTAAATTTTAACTGTAACTGATTTTGTAACTGGTTTACTTAGGAAGTTCCAAAAGAAATAGAAAGCGGCTTACATAAGAACATGTTTAGAGGAACATCAAATGAAGTGTCGACCAAACCAGTCTTTGACTGTGTCAATCAAAAAACACATTGTTATTATACAACTGTTCATGAACATAACTTCCCTGACCACAATAAATGTTAAACGAAAATTATAGCTGTTTTTAGCAATTTTTTGCAAAATAAGCACTAAGTAAAAAAAACAACAATTTCTTTACATGTTAGTAATACAGGGTGAGTGAGTTGGTTTCTGAAAGTCCAAGGTCAGCAGTAGGTTTTCTTCGAAACAGACAGATTGTGGCAATACCAGTAGTCTTGTCTCAGCCAGTCACATTATACTGATACCAACCAAGCCAGTAGGGAGGGAAATCAGACAAATAAAGATTGTGGATTTTAAAGGGGAACTCCAGATTGAAATACCAAGGCTCTTCCACTTGCTCCAGTTTATTCTCGATATAACCAGTCGTTTAAAAGTTTGCTTACTTTGGTAATGGTAATGGTATTTTCAAATTATTTTCGCACTTTACACAAAATTATATGAAAGATTTTGAAAATGATAAAAATGTTTACTGTATCAGAGAATGCAACATTCAATTTTATAGTATTACTCATAATAGTTACAGTATTAATCATAATAGTTGCATTTAAAGAGAGAAAAATCTTTTTTTTTCATTACTTAAATGTAACCTTAAGATTGGGGCTTTGTAGAATCTTTCTATTTCTAAAATGAAACTAAACCTGTGAATTACATTGGGCAGCCCTGACTTATGATCAAAGTAGATTTTGTTTTTTTTATGACAACCCCTTTACCCCAGTATATTCTATGTTTTACAAAAATGAACCGTCTTATTTTCTTCACTCTACTAATTGAATGTCTCGTTTTGTACATGTGTCTATACATCATAGGATCTCTTGGATACCCCACTTTTGAAACAGTCAAAATGCATACTAACTTTGAACATAACATACAATTTCAAAGAAGGGGTACATAAAAGTTCAAAGAAAAAGTCCCATTTTGGGTATTTTGATTTAAATAAAAAAACAAACAAACAAAAACCACATAGGGCAATTCTTTAACACCCAAAATTTAATTTTGATTGAGACATTAGAAAGATCAATTTAACTATATTTTGATTGAAAAAACGTTAAATTCTATTTCTTACTGAGTCTAACGACCACAAGAATTATTAGAACTTAAACAAGAAAGAAAACTATCAAACTGTGATAATCATTGCATTAATTATGACAATCCTTACAATGACCATCTAATTTAAGTTCAAGCTTTTGGCACACCTAAACATTCTGTGTAGGTTACACACCGATGTTGCTTGGGCCACCACCATCTTTACTTGCACCAAAGTCAAAGTCACCTTTGAAGAAGCGGAGAAGGAGCTGGAGGGCAGAACCATTAAGGCCAGAAACCTCCAGCAGGTTCAGATCTTTAGAGTCTGCGACGGAAGTCTCGAGCTCGCTCAGACCTAGAAGAGCCACCCTGAGGTTGAGGCAAGTAGGATGAATTTTAAAACATGTTTAAAAAAAATTCTAAACAGAGCAATGCTAGGGTTTTTGGTTCAAACTAAAGTTATTCTGTTTTAGAATTTGGAAAAAGGAAGAAGGATATTTGAAATGGAAAGGGTGTAAGTAGCATACACTAATCATACAGAGAAGGAGCTCAACTTCAAACATCAGCACTACATAGACTATGAATAATAATGATAGGAAAAATTTGAAGATAATAATTATGATGAGAGCTGGTCTTTTTTAAAACATGGACAAACATTTTTTTAAATTAAAATAAAGACTAACATTATTTGCTTGTGTACAATAGTTACCTCTTTTTCTTTCTTCTTTTTTAAAGTATAGAAGCCTATTCATTACAATCTGCATACACACGTAAAATAGATAACCTTTTTCGAACATAATTATATAGAATGGGATCCGCTTAAGATCAACCATCGTTAAGATAAACTGAAGCTCTATAATTAACTAATTCCCCTTTTTTTTTTCCAATCAGTGTCTGATATACTTTACGGCTGTCCCCTAGAGGTTTATCTTAAGCCGATTCAACTGTAAGGGTAAAGCTCTTACTTGCAGTTTGGCAGAGACACCTCAGTGCGGTACTGCTTCACACAGTCCTGGAAATCCTGAGCTGAAGTGACTTTCTTCAGATCCGATATGATTAGGATGTTTTCAAACTTCGCTTTCTTCTGCTTGGCCCACTTAATGGGTTCAGCCAAATCAAAGCTGGGGTCCTGCAACAACAAAATGATTCAAAATCTTATCAATATGTCCTGCTCACCAAAATAATTTCTAGATTAGAAGGGACGGTCACAAACCTAGATCTGGCTTGAAACCAACAGATAAGACAAATGATTGGTCTCAATGTAGATCTTTTTCACTTTATTCTCAGTTACATGCATGCTTGAGGGTCCCTTCATCTATCTCTGTTTGATAAAGCCTCTATACCTGTTGGGCTACCTTAATAAAAATAATAATAATAATAATAATAATAACAACGATGATGACGATAATCATCATCATCATCATTGTATAATATTATAATTTCTCTCACCCTGCACAAAGGAGTTCAATATTTTCATATCCTGACCGAAATAAGCCCGGATACTTAGAACTGTTTAAATACCCATACATATTATCTTTTGAAAAAATACAAAAAATAAAGACATGCACCTCCTACATTACCTCAACTTTGCGGTTTTCCAGAGACTCTAAAACTTCAACAACTGGAGTCTTTGAGTTGATGGGCAGGTCTTCAACCCTTTCATTGAAGAAAACATGGGTGGCTATCACTTCAGTCTAGTGGAGGAAAAACAAAGAATTGCTCAGTTAAAACCATAAAAATCGCTTTTTTCTTGCTATAGAGAATTAAATTTCCAAAAAAATTATTCCACTTTGTTGAAAGAAGTGAGATATTCAAAGAGCAGAAATGCCCTAGTATCATCTTGTAGTTGAGGTAAAAAAGAATGTTCAGTTGTGCACTCTATGTTCTTTTTTTTTAACAAGTTAAAATAAACTGCATTGTTTAGCATTACTCAATCATCTCGCTTGATGTAGGAACTTGAACCTAAATTAAATTTCATGCCTTCTTAGTTAGTCTCACAAATTCCTAATTAAAAAAAACACAAAGACTTCACATCTGCTTAGAAAATACAGATAAATCACAGGAAATTCTTTTTACGGTTCTCTCCAATTTTCCTAGACGGTTGAGACATTTTACATTCAGAGTAAGGTTAAAGTACTTTTAGAAAACATTCTAATTCTAAGACTCTTGCAGAAACTGGTAACTAATCCCAAGATACTTTATATGTTAAATAATTTAAAGTGGTGGCCTTGGAAAGTTAGGCTCTTGTCAGACGTGAAAGAATCAAGATAGAGTTTTTTTTTTAAAGTAAAAAACAAAATGATAACTTAAAAATGCCATCAAATGAGCATGATTGTTCATGGAAGTGCGCTATATAAATGCAATATATTATTATATTATTATTAAATGAAATAAACCATGTTAACGATAAACTGTGGCTCTACAAAACCTTTTCCGAAGTACCAATGCTCTTTGTTTCACTTTACAGTTACATATTAATATGAATTAAAGATAAAACAAACTTTCAGACTGTCCTTAGGTTTATTTTTAAGTGGATTAACTAATTTTCCCATAGCAAGCCCAGGTCCGATAAAACGAGATAACAAACCTTCAGACTGTCCTTAGGTTTATTTTTAAGTGGATTAACTAATGTTCCCATAGCAAGCCCAGATCCGTAGGCTGTGCATTGTATGGTAGCCTGACTTGGATCATTGTTACTCGACCAACGCTGATCCACAAACTAAGAGTTTGTTTCGTTGCTTGCATCCAATGTCAGCACTTTATAGGCTATATTGTGGATGGGCCCCAGGACTAAAATCTGACAAGACAGTGCGGGGAGACTTGAACTCCTGTCTAAGCCTTATGCTGGCACCAACCCAACTAGCAGGGTACTGAATTGGAAAATTAATTTTTGAACGATCGTGAGTTTAAAACCAGGGATCTCCCTTACCTGATGCAGAAACTTGATGACATGGGCAGTTGCAATGGCAGGCGTCACATAAGATGCACCTTTTACGTGTAACTTCTTTCTGCCTTCACCCTCCAGGTGAACTGCTATCAGTAGAGATTTTTCTGAGAGTTTGGGTAGAATCTGGTTTATAGGTTTACAAATAAATAAACAAATAGGTGATATATGTGCAAAAAATTAACAATGCCAACTTTTCTATTTTTTTCGTCTGGAAGTTATTAAAAGTTATATCTCTATCATTTCTACTACCAGACATGATTCTTTTCATTTGAAAATCGAACTAAAAAGGTCAATATAGATGAGTTTGTCCATGCTTAGATTGCTCTCGCTCAAACATTATATCAGCAACTTTTGCCTAATACACCCGTTGCCTCACACAATTTATTCTTCGGCAGAAAATATCTCCATCAGGTATTAAAAAAAGCAATTATCTTATCTTACTTTCAAACAGCGCACTCAGAATATGACCGTTGAACCAATTTGATTTAAAACTTGTAGTGTATATAAGTAAGATCCCTGAGCAAAGCTATAATTTACTGCAACATGATCTCTCAGAACTCCCTTTCTATGCTTAGAGCAAAAATGTACCCTACAAAAAAAAAGAATATGTTGAAGAAAATGAGCTTACTTCGACAGAGGCATCAAAGGCTGCCTGTAGAGCTTTTATCAGCGCTCCGTTCCTCACCCATCTCTTGCAACGATTGGCCGTGTACTTTCGCAAAGCACAGAGGATTATAATAGGATTCACTCTGAGTAAAAGAAAAGTAAAAAAGAAAAGGAATGAATGTGACCAATTATTGTGTGCTGAAAAGATCAAATTTATTGTGTGCTGAAAAGGTCATGCATTTTGTTGTGTTTTGCTGAATTCATAAAATTACTTACAAACCAATTTTTGAAATATCATTCAAAGAAATTGGTCTTTGGTGTGGATATAAGTCAAAAGAAGAGGATAGGTAAATAAGGAACTCTTGTTCCTTTTTGAATTAATTGCTTATAAAAAAAAAAATAAACATTCATGTCTTTCCTATAAGTACCACAAATTTTGATACAAAAATATTCAAGATATATTTTAGCATGATTATCCCTAGTTTAATTAGGAGTTTGATGTGTACATGAGTTTAACATATAATCTTTTATATGTGTTATGTCTTCTAACCTTTCCTTTTTATGTTTGTGTTTTTGTATTTGCCATTCACTACTTTAATTAAATTTATGAGTTTTGTGACACGGGTTAAAGTCATTACTATATTGTCTAGATCTAGGCAGTGGTGGGTTTAAAAGACAACCATGTGCATGCTTAAGTTGTCTTAATGAGGAAATGGTTTTGGCATATTCTCAAAAAATTATTTTTTTTTATCTTGGGATTAGAGAAGATTTATTCTCAAACTTTTCATAGTCATAATTATCAAGGTACATGAGTTCTCTTTTGTTTTTGTTCTTCTGCAAATAAATTAATTGACCCATATATATTAAAGGAAAAATGAAAGAGATTTTAAAATCTCTAAATTAAAAATAACTATACCAAAAGATCTTTTTATTCAAGATATCGCTAAAAATGGATTATTCTGTATTCCTTAAGTGTTTTTGTGTTCATCTCAAACAAATTTTTATGTAATAAACTTTGAAAACTTTCATAGGTTACATACTTCTGCTCCTTCACAGCCTCAATATCGCTGATCCTCTCTATCACCATTGATGATTGATGTGCCGTCTTATCCAGCATTCCCATCAGCGCCATTTTGGGGATGTTTCGAAACAGATCTTCCATAGATATGTGGCCCAACATGCCCTCATATGTCTGACAGGATGTACAAAATGTTCAAATTATAACTTTAATGAATACAACTTGACAATGCAGAAACAAAACTCGACTTAATTCAGGAAACACAGATGAACAGGAAATGCTAATTTTGGTACTATTAAGTTAAACTCTTAGACTATAATAATATCCCCGACCTATGAGATGGTGTGTTAAGCCAAGTCATTATATTCTGTAACAAACAAATAATATTATGTAATAGGTGTCGAGTCAAATTTTGTTAAAGAAGTTTGTTACAGGCCTACATGTATTGTAATATATCCCTGAAAGAATTTTCACTGCTGATGAAATTCCTGTGTTTTATTGATAAACAAAGCCATTATAATATAGTCGGACCCGCAATCAGCAATGCAGTGTAATAGTCATTATAAATAGTACTTGCAAGAAATCGAAGACAATAGTCACAGTACTAACCTTTCTTTATGTACAAAGTAGCAGTTGGAAACGGCTATTATAATTCTAGCACTAGCAGTAAGATATAAACCAACAAAGTGTTTTCTGACGTGTCGTAAAAACAAACTCAAACCTCAATTAGCTCGTAGAGCTTGGAAGGAGTCTGGCGATCGACTAATCTGTGTGTTTCTATCAAGGCCATATATATATATAACTTTTATGGTACAAAGCAGATGTTGGAAACAGCTTTGTAAATTCTAACAGTAAGAAACTTTAAAACAACCTGTAAAGTTTTTACCTCAATCAGCTTGTAGAGCTTGGAAGGAATCTGGCGGTCGACTAGTCTGTGTGTTTCTATCAGGGTCCTCACAAGCTCTTTCTCCTCAGGGCTAGAAGCATTCAGAGCCTCCAGAGCTTGAAGAAATGTCACAATCTCTTTGACCTCCACCTCTTCAGAACTTCCATAGTTTTCTATCTCTTTCTTGCCTGACAACAGGTATTTCACAATCAAGGCTGTCCCTGTAATGGTATAATAAAAAAATAAAAAATTAAATTTAAAAAAAAAGAGAGAGAATCCTACATCATCATGGTCATTTTCAAACAACCAAGGTACAAAACTTTATAAAAATCGAATTTGGTTTTTGTATAGTACAAAAGGCGTAATTGATAAGGAACAAGCCTTCACTGATTATATTTACTTACGAATTCCTACAATACTTAGAATAAGGTGTACATGCGATGCTGAATCTTTTGTTGTGTATGTGTATACAATATTCTTCCAATGTTGAGAGATTTTATAACTTCTTAAAATATGATTTAAATGAAAAAAACAAAAAACAAACTAAAGACGACTAACGACAGAAAAACAAAGAGACAGAAAGAAAGTCAACCAGAATGTACCTTTGGAATATCTGCCTGGAGGCATATGACACTGGCGAAGGAGGTCACGGTGGCTCCAGCCTCTGGCAGACTTACACCTGGTCACTTGCAGTGCCAGTGCTCGAGGCGTCTTCTTTTCGTACCACTGATGCACCAACCGCCGCATACCTTTACCCCAGCCGGCTTTCTGGAGCTCGGAAACTTTCTTGTCAAAGTCCACAAAGGTGAACAGATCGTCGGCCGACTCGCAAATTTGACCTGCAAGAGTGTAGGCCTCCTGGCGTACTTTGTCCTCTCTGTGGCTGTCTGTGACGAGTGAGTTGCGGATTATCTTGGCCAAGCAGAAAAGCAGAGGTTCTTTAGAGATGAAGCTTTTGTGGTTGAAGATAAGCCTCAGCCTGTGCACCGCCCTCAGGCCAGATTCTCTGCTGTTGAGAAACGATCCGAGACAATGTGATTGTCCACAGAGATCGGGTTTCTCATGCGCATTGAAGAAACCATTTTCTGATCCTGTGCACACTAAACGGGTAAGAAGGTCCAAGTTGCTAGGAATAGCTTCTGTCATCTTGGGACCATCAATTATGACCTGGTTTAAATTTGTTTTTTGTTTTTTTAAAGTGGATTAGAAAACATTGAAAAAGGAAATGAAAGGAGGTTAAAAGAATATGATAGCCACAATAGTTCATATTAATCCCACCCTCAGAGATTTACATAACTTTTAGATCTAACCTAGCTTTTGTGTGAAAATAACTCTTTGATCCACAGAGCATTGAGTAACCAAGAGAGTAGATCTAGATCTGGGATTGAATATATATGTAGGCCTAACTATTCTTACGAAAATGGCAAATAGATCTACAGTCAAGATCTAATCTAGATTTTAGATCTACTATTATATCTTGATTAGACAGTCTAGTGTAGAGTCTACATAACATACTAATGATGGTTTTAAATCTGCATTTTAATCTAGATAGAAATCTAGAACGGGTAGATCTAGATACCTCGATTTAAATTATATAGATCTAGAATCTAGATTCTATCTAGAATAATTCATAACGAACTTTACCGGGAGCCGGTTGACACAAAGAGAGGCAAGATGTGTGTGCAGCAGCAGACTAAATCTAGAGGCCTAACTGTTGCCGGAATAAAGGTGGGCTACTGCGGCTGCTGTGTTATTGCATTCTCGGAAGTTTTCCTGTTCGGTAGGCCCTGTGCCTAAGCGGGAGTCAGTGCATTCCAGGTAAATTCTTTGTGCGCCTGTGTTGACCTACTAGGCTACGATACGTAACGATAGCGTCCCGAATCTAAAACAGGCCTGCGCACATGAATTAATGTTTTTTTTTTTTTGTTTACAAACCTGTTATACTTGATTAAAACAGGCCTGCGCACATGAATTAATGTTTTTTTTTTTTGTTCTTTTTTTTTTTTACAAATCTGTTATATTTGAGGATGGTGTAATTTCAATTAATTGACGTTGCTATGCATTGCTTGAAACAACGCGATTTGATTCTAAAGCATTAAAAATCAATTAAAATTAACATGCTATTGTGAGCAGAGTGTAAGAGCGGCCAAGTGTTGAAAGTGATGGTCGGTTGTAAAAAGCCGAACACGGCTATTTTCATTTCTCCTAGATCTATAAGGCTTAAGTGTCAAGGAAGATAATTATACGTCGACGAGCCCCTGGAGTGGGATACCGGAGACTCAAACTTAGAGCACGGCGCCCAGAGCAGAGGATCGAACTCACACCCTCCCAATTGGAAGCCGTGCACTCTACCCTCGATGTGCTGAGCAAGCTGGAGACTGCTTCTAATGATCTATCCTGTTTTGCATGAAAACAGCAAAAACAAACAAACAACAACAACACTATACGTATATACACGCATGTATCTTTTATTGAATTAATAAAAGTTTATATCTACTTTATTTGGCAGCCAACTCGGGACTTTGGTATCATGGCCTTTTTTCAGAGCATCGTAATTGCAAATCAAATGAATGATTATTGTGTATGAACCTACTTCCAACCCTTAACGTTGTCCTGTTTGAGGCTTGGAGAAAAAAAAAAAAACTCTTTCCCTGCAAGTGATTCTACAAAAAAAACCATGAGGCCTGTAACATCAGTTAGCACTAGACCTACTGATAATGACAGTTGCGCGATTTAGAAAAGTTTAGACAGGTTATGTTCAAAACCAACAAATAATAATAGGCCGACTTGAGTAAACAATAGTTAAATTGAGCTGGAGTTGGAGTTGGCTTAACGTCCAACAGCATCACTATAGAGGCCATATTGTGGACGAGCCCCAAGACGGACGTCTGACAATTTT
>RQTK01000120.1:146834-174046 GCA_003991915.1 Elysia chlorotica | reverse complement strand
CCCCCCAGTTCAATTGAGCTAAACCGAATAATTAGATGCTTAGCGTCCAACGTCAGCCCTTTACACAAATTACAGACTATTTTTTAGAGGGGTTCCAAGACCAATTACTGCAGTTTTTGCGTGATGCTACAATGAGACAGTGTGTGTCTGAGGCTGAGACATGAGTCAAGATATCACCGCCCTGTCGTGTGTGTGGCAGCACATAAACTTGTCAGACATCAGTCTTGAGGCCCGTTCACAATATAGCCTATATAGAGCTTATGTTGGACTTTAAAACCAACTCAACTCCCATCATCGTGTGGATCGCAGAACCTATTCAGTCTCTTCTGTCTTTGTCTCTCTCTTTATCTCGATGGTCAATATTTTATGGATGGCATTACCGGATGAATGCGTGCAGTAATGTTTTGTTTGTAAGAGCTGCACTGTATACTCTCCCTTGCAACACTTGCACATAAAATAATAAACCCCGCACACCCGCCGAAAAACTCTTACTGCGCCTAATAAAAGTGCAACTACTTGAACTTTTTTATTTTATTTCGCGAAGATGTTTAGGCAAACTGGTTATCTTTTTTTGGTTCAAACTAGTTGGTAATTTTATTTTTCACACAGTCACATCATGTTTATCGACTTTGAACATAACATATTTACGGTAATATAGGCCTATCTCTATATTATCTTGTTTATATATCAACATTAATTTTTCAATTGTAAGATGTATCTACTTTTTGTAGTCTAAATTTGTTTAAAACAAACAAACAACAAAAACAAAATAAACAAGTACAGGGTTATCAAGGAATGAGTACGCCGGCAATGTTCGTATCATTTACTTAGGAAAGTACAAACGACTTTGACAAAATGCCCTCATTCAGATTTCTAGGAAGCATCACATGCAGAAAGTGAAAATCGTGTGACAGGAAGTCATTGTCCACCGGGAATAAATTAATATTATTTTGGTCCTTGATTTTTTCAAGTCAATCAGAATGATTAGAAAATAAGATAATTTGAATACAGTTTAGGACCTAGACACTTTTCCTCGGTTGTATACATTTATCTTTATTTATATCAGCTTGAATGGTTGACTTGCTTGTTTCTTACACAAAATTACTTTAAAAACTATTACACACTATAACAATTACACCTGGCAATTCGCATATCTGGCAAAATAATAATGAAAGTTGACAGTGACAACACATGACTTCCGGCGGACATTTATTTTGGTTTGATGATGCTGTTCATATAACACCAAAACATAAAAGATTAGCTATTGAAGTTTGAGTACCAGCATCCAGAAAATCACAGGAGAGGTACAAGAAAACAGCTTGGTTAATTTAGTTTGATCCTAATGACTGCTGGTATGGCCCAAAAAACTGAAGGAATCCAACAGCTCTTGATAGCCGAGAAGAAAGCCACCGAAAGAGTCGTAGATGCACGGAAACGTAAGTTTTATATGACTTAGACTGGGTTTTAGATCTAGAAATCTAAATCTTATTTTCAAATATTTATAATTTAGCTTAAAATATAGAAGTCAAGATTGGCTTAGTCAAGGCTAGATACATGGGTGCAAGTTAGCCGGCTGTGGAATTTATGTCAGTCAGAGACATTTGATGAATACTGCCGGCCAGTCTAGATGCCGTACAGGGCGTCTGGCAGATTTAAAGCAAAATATAAACCAAGGAAAAAACAAACCGCAGTATGCTGTAAAGTTCCAATGAGAATAGAAGAGCGTTTCCGATTTAGTGGTCTACAACGGGTTCAATGTACGAAATGAATAGTTTCTTTCACTAACTTTCCTAAGTAATGCATGTATCTTTTAATCGATTCATATTCAAAGATGACATTACATTATTTTGATTAATGCATTGCATGCATCAATTTGAATTGATCAATATTATGACTCGAAAATTTATAAAGTAGGATTTGGAAATCACAATTGTATTGCAAATTGTGGTAACATTTTAATTTTAATAAAGTCTAAGGTAAGTTTTGTGGGGTAGGCCTATTTTTCACGACATAGATCGAAGTTTTTATTATATCTTTCTTTAGTCGGTTACACTGAACAGGATTGAATAAGTAATTAAAACTATTTGTTAGAATACTCATTGTGGAGGTCGGTGGTTCTATGCCCCGCACTGTTTTTCCACTGGTCGGATTGGTATCAGTATAATGTGACCAGCCAAGTATCAGGTAACCGCTCTGGGGTTCGGTGGCCATTTAGGAACTTTCTTAAGACCTAGGTAGGTGACGTTTAAGTAGGAGAGATAATTTGAGCTCCTATTTGTGAGCACTTCACTTTACAAGTTTGATGAGATTGCCATTTTTCAATTGTTCTCCTGTTTGAAAATTATAGGACTATAGTAGGCAAGGTTGGGTATATTTTTTATTTTGCTTGCTTAATTTAGATATTAATTTATAATTATATTTTACCACCTAGGTAAAGCACAGAGGATAAAAGCAGCAAAGCGTGAGGCAGACTCAGAAATTCAAGCTTTCAAAAATGAAAAAGACGCTCAATACAAAGCTTATGAAGCAGAGGTGAGTTTTATTTACAAGTAACAAAGACAAAGTATACAATTTTGAGGAATAATGTATAAAACCTGTATTTTTTTAATCCAAGAAAAAGAAACGGTTGGATCATTTATGTTGAAACACGACATACAATTGAGGACGAAGCATCGAGTCATCCATTTGAATTAGTACTTTCACTCAGGATTAACAGTGTTTTGTAGACTACAGGATGAAATGTCAGTTATGTCTCCCTTGTACTTAAGAAAGCAGGGAATATAATGTTCATAAGCCATTCACTTTTAAGTCCATAAATATTAGAAGTTTACAACTTTGACACTGCAAATTGTGCATTAATGCAAATCATTATGTATGAAAACTCATGGTCATCTAAGACTGGATTGTTACCTTTGTAACAGCATTTCCAAGCCTGAAAAGCGAAAACTAGCTTTGCATTGACATATCCATGACCACAAAATGTTTAATTTAAACATGAAATCTATAGTGCACTTATCCTAACAGTGAAGCTTTGATTAATAAATTTTTTTTCTTCTTAATGCTTTTCTTCAAAACTATTGTAAGAGAATATTTTTTAACTTCATTTTCGATAAATAAGATATATTTAATATTTATTTGCAATCAAGAAAGCAATCATTTTGTAATATTTTAAAAACTAGAATATTTACACTGGACATAACTATGTCTTAGTCCTCATCCTTTAAGTAATTCAAATTATAAAACGCCCTATGTGTCAGAGTCTAAACCTTTTCCATCACATAACTTACACGTTAAGGGCATTGGTATGAGTTTGTGCCGGCACATTTTCGCATTGATGAGCACACCTTTAAAAATAAAATAGCATAGCTTTGATCTTTCTATAGCACCCAAAATAGTGTGCATGCAAAACAGCCATTAAATCAAGATGTGTGAAAGGATTAAGGTATACATACATGTGTCAAATTTATCTCCCCTGTTTTCCCCAGGTCCTTGGCAAGAAAAGTGACAACGAAGTCCAGATTCAGCAGGTGACCAACCAAAAAGTCAAAGAGCTGGAAGTGATGCTTAAGAAGAACCAGTCAATAGCAGCAGACGCAGTGAAGGGCATGCTGTTCCAGATCGAAATACAACTTCATGAGAATGTCAAGCTGTAGATTCACTTTTTATTTATTATATTTCTCTTTGTACATATGACCAGTAGTTTAGGATGGAGCTTCCGCTATGATGTTAGCAAGGGCTGTCCATTTCTTTATATAAATAGTATATGTGATTCAAATGGATAGTCTGTAGTGTTAGTCAGAATTAATGACTTCTTTGTCATTCCTTGGTTCTCTAGTAAATATTACAAGGTGTGAAATTTGGATCTAATTTTTATCCGAAAAGTTTAGCATGGCATAGATGAAAGGTGCTATTTTTTTAGAGACATAAATACAAAAAAATAATCTCTCTTTCTATCTCTCCCATATGATATTAGCAGCTGGAACTCATTGTGCTATTGTACTGTGACCAGAAATATCTGTGTCATTTAAAACATGCTTTTTTTTTTTTAAAGATTGAGGGCAATAAAAACCTTTACGTTTGAAAGGAATAGAAGATCATTGACACGCGTAGTTTGAAACAAGCGTATCTGACTTGCTAACACGATGCGGCACTAATCATTAGTATATTTTGTGTAAGGTATGGTATTGAGCTTAAACACAACAAATTTTTTTTTTTTACCTTCACTCTGATTGTTTACAGCATGTGGGTAAGGATCTGCAAAAAAACAAAAATAAAAAAGTTACATCAAAGTAAGTGACTTAAAAATTCCTGCGCATCTGTTCTAGTCTCAAGATAGCTCTACTATCAATTTTGTGTGCCAGAAGTAGATATGTTAGTTTGCCTGAAGCAATTGAGAGCCCATTGCTTGTTATGTATACATTGTAAGATATGATATAATTTTCAAAATATGATCATTCACCCCACACTATTTTTCACATTAGGCATTCAATGTGATATGAATTGAAAGTTGATTTTTTTCCGCCTTGATGACACAGATGCCAGTTTTCAGTGTTTTGAGTTCTTGTAGATTTCAAACAGTTCCGATTGTTTTTTGTTTTGTTTAATGTATTGAAATATGTGAAAAGTAAGCCGGGTGTCATATCCGATTGGTGCTTGTAATCAGAGGAGATTAAGCATCAAAATAAATATATATACTAATCAGACTTAGACAATATTTCCTTTCTTTGTTTTCATCACATTTTGTTTGTCTTTTAAGTTAAAAATAACATATAATCAGTGAAAAAGTAGTTGGTTGTTACACAAATGATATTGTGGCATATTAATTACATGTAATAATCTCTATGTCTTTATTTCTTTGATGGGTGTTTTATAATGTGTATCTATCTGTAGGTCTCAAAATCTATTTTATTTATTTTATGTGTGGGGAAATGCATTTATGTTATACATATTCATGTTGTGTGCCAGTTAAAGTAACTGCAATTTGATAAATAAGACATGAGAAAGTGAAGGTGGATATTGATCATTAAGATTTGTTAACACATTTTGATCATGCAAGGAAAGACAAGTTGATGTAGTATTTTTTGGTGTGTAGCGAACCAAGTTACTTTAGCAGGAGCCAGAAAAACAACTGCCAAGAAGTGTACCCTTCCCCTAAATAATTGTATTTTTCAATATTTAATCAGTGTACTCTAAATGGTATAGTTGCTTGTATGTGCTTAACTGAATACTTCTATAATACTAACTGCAATGACATTTTTGATCGATACAGGCTGTAAATTACATGTAGTTATCAAGCGATCATTTATACAGCTGAAAATGTCTGATGTATTTGTAAGTGAAGAAGTTGAGTTTCATAACCCTGTGAGATTTATTTAAACTTTTTGTACCTGCTACAAATCATTCAAATTAAAATCTGCATAGGTTGATTATAGATTCCTTTTGAAATATTTTACTTACCTGCAAAGAAAAATCTTAACCAAACGAATTGCATTAGTGCATTGAAGAGCAAAATATTTGGAATGTTTACTTTGTCTCTGGCTATGCTGGGATAAAGCGCTTAAAAATGATCTTCATTATTATTATTATTATTATTAAGGCTCAAGATTGACTTCCTCATTAGTTTATAGGAATTTTGAAAGTTAAATAAATTCATTCCATTTTATAATTTCTTTGTACTTTAGTAAATTCATTCCACATGATTGTGTTGCATTTGATAGAAAATGTATGAGTTTCATGCCTATTGTGACTATCAAATTATTATTATTTTTGCTTCCCATAGTTTGAGTATCGTTTCTTCTAAATGTTCCTTTAAGGTTAAATGGGTAGTGGGAACGAGCATTATTTTTTTTTCAATTGGCGAATATTCTGTTTCTATTACCAGAATTGCTCAGCTGTTATTTCAATTTCTAAAACAAATATTACTTAGGTTGAGTAATGTCCAGACTTTTGTTTTTTTACTGATACATGTGACTCAAATACCTTTTTTTTTTTACATTTCACATATTGTAGGGTGTGCAAGAATGTCAGAAAGGAAACAAATATTCCTTATTGTATCATTTAAATATTAATAATAATAATAATAATAATAATAATACATGTAAATAATAGTAACACAGTTTATTTTTAGTGTCATATCCAATAAACTCAGCTCATGGCACTTTTACACATTGAAGTCTCATTTTAAAAAGAATACATGTATGACATAATGAAATAGAACGTTGACAATAATACATGTCATATCTTTACATAACAAAAAATCATTCATCCATACATGAACAGGATCTGCATACATAATTGAGCTAAGTGATCAAATAAATGCATTTTTAACAGTATTTTAAATGTCGCTTCTGAGCCAGTGTCTCTGAATTGGTCTGATAAACTTTTCCATATTTTTGGTGCAACTGCCCCTAAAGCTCTGTCACCATACTTCTCTAAAACAGCAATTTCGGATTCTTCGTGTTCACTTGAAAATTTGCGGTAAGCCTGATTTGTATAGATCCAAAGTTAGCAATTCAGTTAAGTGCATAATCTTCTTCAGAGCCTACATGCGAGAATGTGTTCTTTAGGGAGAGAAGCTATTGCCAAAGTAGTTGTTGTTTAGTTTGGCGTAAGCCTCTTGATTCCTTCTGGAACATAGGGCCACAACAACTCCCCTCCACGGGACTCGATTCTGCAAATGCACTGGACACAGTTTCAATGAAAATATGTTAAGAATCTGTTTTCAATTGCTTTAGAGTTCTATAATGTAAGGGAAAAAACAGAAAATGCTACTTAAAAAGGGTTAAGACGAAAGAATATATCTTAAACATTTACAAAGCTAAAGGCTCCAACGTAGCTTGTTATCAAAGAGCAAATCTATCTGATTTAGTTGATACCA
Organism: Elysia chlorotica; assembly: GCA_003991915.1. Classification (NCBI taxonomy): domain Eukaryota; kingdom Metazoa; phylum Mollusca; class Gastropoda; family Plakobranchidae; genus Elysia; species Elysia chlorotica. The sequence goes on along the minus strand of RQTK01000120.1, from coordinate 167,169 downwards.
ATTTCTATACTATTGGCTCTTTAGTGTCGCGTGTAATGTCAATACAAAACCGACACGAAAGACAGGGTACACACGCTAAAATATATAGAAAATAGAAGGCAGATTAGATTGAAAATCTGACAATATGTTTAGCCCTTTGTGAAGCTTTCCTTATTTTTCTGTTAGAGATTGGGCGCACGATCTTACCAGACACAGTTTGAATCAGAATAAGGTAAATAACCTTTTTTAATTGCTTTGGAGTTAACATTGTAAGGCGCCTAGGGCCCACACTGTGGGGAGTGGGCGCCCTATAAATGCCATTATTATTATTATTATTATTAAAAAATATAAGGGACATAACAGAAAATACTATTAAAGAGGGTAGTTTGCTAAAGGTTATAATTTGAACAGTTGAAAAGCTATAGGTTACAACGCAATTGTTTTATAAAGAGCAAAGCTATCTGCTTTGGTTGATACCAAATTCATGGCTATTGGCTTCTAAATCTTGCGTGTAATCTCAATACAACACCTGTACGTAAAACATTATACTCACGCTATGATATATAGGACATAGAAAACAAAATAGATTGAAATTTTAGCAATATGTTTAATTTTAAACCCTTGTAAAGTTTTCCTTAATTTTTTGCGGGTGCACGATCTTACCAGACACAGTTTGAACTAGAATAAGGTAAATAACCTTTTTTTTTATTGCCGTTTAATAAGTATTATTTTCTGTTATTTCCCTTATATTTTTGAACTCCAAAGCATTTAAAAACAGTTGCGCCCAATCTTTTAACTTAGCGAGATCTCAGCACTGTTTGGTCTTAGCAATTACCCGATCTTTGGTGGAAAAAAAGGAAAAACATCACTAGGGGTTTAACATGTTGTCGTAAGTTGAAACTTTTTGCCTTCTACGTTCTTTATTTCTTTTACTGTATGTACAATGTTATTTGTGTCGGTTTTGATTTGCAACACACAAAAGTTTTACGAGCTAATAGTGTTTAGTTTCTTTTTACCATTCGATGCAGATTAGTTTGCTTTTTAAAATACAGCTACTTTGAAACTTGTATCTTTGTAATTAATCCAGTTATATCCTTTGGCGTTTACCATAATTATTATTTTCTGTTATTTCCCTTAATGTATTTTCGAATTTAATAGCTTTTAAAAAGAATTTTAACACAGAATTATTTAAACTGTATTTGGCCATTGCGTCCACCCAATGTCTGAGAGACAATAAAGAAAAACCTTTTAAGGGGTTTAACATGTCGGAATTTCAATCTATTTTGCCTTTATATTTTCGTGTATATATTTTTAGTGCGAATATTTTATTGAAATTACTGGTCACAAAATCAAACCATCGAAATAAAAAAGATATAAAATATAGCTGATTTGTTGTTTAAAAAAAGTCTCAGCTTCGTTTAAACATAATTATAGCTTTGTAAATATTCGAGTTATATCCCGTAGCATTTAACCCTTATTAAGTATTATTTTCTGTTATTTCCCTTATATATTCGCACACAAAAGCATCTAAAAACAGACTTTAAAAAAATGCTTGATGTTAACAATTTTTGCTCAGTGCACCCACCCGATCTTTGAAGAAAATTTAGAAAAAACGTTTGAAGTGGTTTAACACGTCAAAATTTAAATATTTTTTTGCCTTTTACATTCTTCATATTTTAGTGAATGTGCCATGCTTTTGTGCCGATATTGTATTAAGATTACACGCCACAACGAGCCATTGAACTAAATAAAATATGAAATAAAGCGGATTGGTTAGCTCTTTTTATTAAAGCTTCGTTCAAACATAATTATATCTTTGTAAATATTACTATATACACTTTGGCGTTTACTCTTATTAAGTATTATTTTCTGTTATTTCCCTTATACTTTCGAACTCCAAAGCATTTAAAAAAAGACTTAACTTAGTTTGATCTCAACAGTGTTTTGTCTTTGCGCTCACCACATCTTTGATACAAAATAAAGCAAAAACATGACTAGGGGTTTAAAAAGTTGTCGTAGAGTCAAACTTTTTTGCCATCTACATTCTTTATTTTTTAGTGTATGTGCAATGATTTTTGTGTCGATTTTGTATTGAGATTACACAAAAGTTTTACGAGCTAATAGTATATATTTTTTGCTATTAATTTGAAGCATATTATTTTGCTTTTTGAAATACAACTACGTTGAAACTTGTAGCTTTGTAATTAATCAAGTTATATCCCTTGGCGTTTACCATAATTACAAAAGTATTATTTCCTGTTATTTCCCTTAATGTATTTTCGAATTTAATAGCTTTTAAAAAGAATTTTAACACATAATTATTTAAACTGTGTTTGGCCATTGCGTCCACCCAATGTCTGAGAGACAATAAAGAAAAACCTTTTAAGGGATTGAACATGTTGTCGGAATTTCAATCTATTTTGCCTTTATATTTTCGTGTATGTACTTTTAGTGCGAATATTTTATTGAAATTACTGGTCACAAACTCAAGCCATTGCAATAACAAAAAATATAGCTGATTTGTTATTTAAAAAAAAGTCATAGCTTCGTTTAACCACATATAGCTTTGTAAATATTTGAGTTATACCCCGTAACGTTGAACCCTTATTAAGTATTATTTTCTGTTATTTCCCTTATATATTTGCACGCTAAAGCATCTAAAAACAGACTTTAAAAAATTGCTTGATGTTAACATTGTTTGGTCAGTGCACCCACCCGATCTTTGAAGAAAATTTAGAAAAAACGTTTGAAGTGGTTTAACGAGTCAGAATTCAAATGCTTTTTGCCTATTAACGTTGAACCCTTATTAAGTATTATTTTCTGTTATTTCCCTTATATATTTGCACGCTAAAGCATCTAAAAACAGACTTTAAAAAATTGCTTGATGTTAACATTGTTTGGTCAGTGCACCCACCCGATCTTTGAAGAAAATTTAGAAAAAACGTTTGAAGTGGTTTAACGAGTCAGAATTCAAATGCTTTTTGCCTATTGCATTCTTCATATTTAAGCACATGTACCATGTTTTTGTGCCTTTTTTGTATTAAGATTACACGCCACAATAACGAGCCATCGAACTAAATAATATATGAAATAAAGTTAATTGGTTAGCTCTATTTTTTAAAGCTTTGTTTCAAAATAATTATATCTTTGTAAATATTAGTGCTATATCGTTTGGCGTTTACCTTCGTTAAGTATTATTTTACGAACAATGTTTGGTGAGTGCGCCCACCTGATCTTTGATAGAAGATTTAGAGAAAAGGTCGAAAGTGGTTTAACGAGTCAGAATTGAAATATTTTTTTTTTTGCTTTTTACATTCTTCATATTATTTTTAGTGTATGCACCGTGTTTTTGTGCCTTTATTGTATTGAGATAACACGCCACAACGAGCCATTGAACTAAATAATTTATGAAATAAAGCGGATTGGTTAGCTCTATTTATTAAAGCTTCGTTCAAACATATATCTTTGTAAATATTACTGCTATATCTTTTGGCGTTTACCTTCGTTAAGATTTATTTTCTGTTATTTCCCTTATACTTTCGAACTCCAAAGCATTTAAAAAGAGACTTAACTTAGTTTTATCTCAACAGTGTTTTGTCTTTGCGCTCACCACATCTTTGATACAAAATAAAGGAAAAACATGACTAGGGGTTTAACAAGTTGTCGTAGAGTCAAACTGTTATTTCCCTTATACTTTCGAACTCCAAAGCATTTAAAAAGAGACTTAACTTAGTTTGATCTCAACAGTGTTTTGTCTTTGCGCTCACCACATCTTTGATACAAAATAAAGCAAAAACATGACTAGGGGTTTAACAAGTTGTCGTAGAGTCAAACTTTTTTGCCTTCTACATTCTTTATTTTTTAGGGTATGTACAATTATTTTTGTATCGATTTTGTATTGAGATTACACAAAAGTTTTACGAGCTAATAGTATATATTTTTTGCTATTAATTTGAAGCATATTATTTTGCTCTTTGAAATACAACTACGCTGAAAATTGAAACTTTGTAATTTATCAAGTTATACCCCTTGGCGTTTACCCTTAAAAATTAGTATTTTCTGTTATTTCCCTTTATATCTTTCCGAACTTAATAGCATTTAAAAATAATTTTAACACAGAATTATTTAAACCGTGTTTGGTCAGAGCACCCACCCAAAATCTGAGAGACAATAAAGAAAAATCTTTTAAGGGGTTAAACATGTTGTGGGAATTTCAATCTATTTTGCCTTTTACATTTTTTATAATTAATTTCCTGTGTGTATTGTTATTTTGGTGTCAACATTTCGTTGAGATTACTAGCCACAATAACGAACCATTGAAAGGCAAAATCATATTAAGTAAATCTGATTCGTTAGCTCTTTAATTATAACTTCGTTTAAACGTATAGCTTTTTAATTATTCGAGTTATATCCTTTAGCGTTTACCCCTTATTAAGTATTATTCTCTGTTATTTCCCTTATATTTTCGAACTCCAAAGCATTTAAAAACAGACTTAAAGATTGATTGATTTTAACAATGTTTGGTCGATGCGCCCACTCAATCTTTGAAAGAACATTTAGAAAGTGGTTTAACAAGTCAGAATTTTAATATTTTTTGCCATTTTGATTTAGAGTCTTATATTTTAGTGTATGTACCATGTTTTTGTGCCGATATTGTATTAATATTACACGCCACAACGAACCATTGAACTAAATAATATATGAAATAAAGCGGTTTGGTTAGATCTATTAATTAAAGCTACGTTAAAACATAATAATAACTTTGTAAATATTAAAACTATATCCTTTGGCGTTTACTCTTATTAAGTATTATTTTCTGTTCTTTCCCTTATACTTTCGAACTCCAAAGCATTTAAAAAAAGACTTAACTTATTTTGATCTCAACAGTGTTTGTCTTTGCGCTCACTACATCTTTGATACAAAATAAAGGAAAAATATGACTAGGGGTTTAAAAAGTTGTCGTAGTGTGAAACTTTTTGCCTTCTACATTATTTATTTTTTAGTGTGTGTACAATGTTTTTGTGTCAATTTTGTATTGAGATTACACAAAAGTTTTACGAGCTAATAGTATATATTTTTTGCTATTAATTTGAAGCATATTATTTTGCTTTTTGAAATACAACTACGCTGAAACTTGAAGCTTTGTAATTTATCAAGTTATACCCCGTGGCGTTTACCCTTTAAAATTAGTATTTTCTGTTATTTCCCTTTCCGAACTTAATAGCATTTAAAAATAATTTTAACACAGAATTATTTAAACCGTGTTTGGTCAGTGCGCCCACCCAATGTCTGAGAGATAATAAATAAAAATTATTTAAGGGGTTAAACATGTTGTTGGCATTTACCCTTATTAAGTATTATTTTCTGTTACTTCTTTCAAAAATTTTCAAACTCCAAAGCATTTTAATAACAGATTTTTATCTTTGTTTAATCTTAACAGTGTTAATTTGGTCAGACCGCCCACCCGATCTTGAATAGAAATTTAAGAAAAACATCACCAGGGGTTTAACATGTAATTTGAACATTTTAGCTTTCTATGTTCTTTATATTATAGTGTATATACCACGTTTTTTTTAACGATTTTGTATTGACACTACACAAAAATTGACGAACAAATTTTTTACCATTTGAAGCGAATCTGGAAAGTTTCATGGTAAACTTGCTCAACATGTTTTACGGTTGTGTTAGTGTGCGTTATTTACCTACGTAAAACGTCAAGGATATCGTCGTCGAATCGCTCGATCTAGTGACTTCAACGACATTTACAAATTCCCTACAGCCAAGTTGTACGTGTGCTATCAGATATTTTGCCATTATCAATAAACTAGCATTTGAGACGTATACACTTCGAGAACCCAATGGACATCTATGGATCAAATACAAGAAACGAATCTTTTCTTTGTTTTTTCCTTTATTTTAAAGACCCTTGAGTACATTTCCTACGTAAACAAGGCTTTTGTGCGTTGGTAAAGTCACCGTTGGAATAAAACAAGCCCCAACGTTAAAAGCAACTCAACTCAACTCATCTCTCAACAACAAACAAACAACAACAACAAAAACAACAACAACAACAACAAAATACGCAGTCACCAAAGTAATTACACATCCACACTGAGATACGAAGTGAACTATACCATTTAACTATTTGGGAGACTTGGCTCAGTTTAGATTTTTATTTGGGAAGGCTGAGAAGGCTGAATAGAAATTGATTTCTAAGTGCCATTCTGATCCAACCATGTTAATGATTATTACTGCTACCCTTATTAAGCAAAATTTGAGATGTTGATGTTGAGTTGGTTTAACGTCTAACATTATCTATGCAATACTGTGGGTTGAGTTGAGTTGAGTTGGTTTAACGTCCAACATCAGCACTTATAGGCTATATTGTGGACGGGCCCCAAGACTACGTCTGACAATTATATGGGCCGCCACACACGAGACCGGGTGGGGATGCCATGACTCCTGTCTCAGCCCGTCACATTATACTGACACCGACCCAACCAGTAGGGAGCGCAATTGCTAGGACTCGAACCCAGACCTTTTGCTTCGGAAGCTGATGTTCTACCCCAGGACATCCGCGCCCGTAAAATTTGAGAACCTAGCTTTTAATTAGAACGGAAAGGGGGGTGGGGGTTAAGTTGAGTTGGTTTGATGTCCAACGTCAGCACTATATAGACTATATTGTAGACGGGCCTCAAAATCGACGTCTGTCAATTTAGATGGTGGGGGCAAACTTTTTCAAGTGGTAGAGTACACTGTGACTGGATGAGACATGAGTTCTGGTATCTCCGAAACTGTCTCTGTGAGGCAAGGCATACAATTGTCAAACGTGATTCTTGGGACCTGTCCACAATAATAGCCTTGCTGCTGACCTTAGACGTTAAGGAACAAAGTCACTCACTCGCTGGCATGTATTATCGTAATAAACCCTTTTTACATAGTTCTTTATCTAGCAAACCTAGGACAGAGTGGTACGGAGAAAGCAGACTTTGTTCAGCCCACCCCGCTTACAAGTCAACAGTGCAAACTGTCTTAGCTGTACAGGAAAGTCCAATGACAAGTAGCACTAAATGAAAGGGGTGTGAGCTCGTTCACTCGCAAACGTTGCAATCACGTTGTTTCAATGATACCTAAGCCTATCTCAACACCTACTGTGATCGTCCGAGACAGGAGTCATCCCCGCACTGTCTCGTGTGTGGCAGCACATATAATTGTCAGACGTCCGTCTTGGGGTCCGTCCACAATATAGCCTATATAGTGATGATGTTGGACGTTAAAAGCAACTCAACTCAACTCATCTCAACACCTATCACGATATTTACGGGTCGAGGTTTTACAATTTTTTTAAAGATAATAGTCTTTGAATTTCCTCCTATAGGCACTCTCTTTAAGAACGTCAATTTATTTTGCTTTGTTCTACGACTCGACAAATTGACATTTAATTCTTTGAGAATTGTAACGTCTTGTAAACAAATTAGATAATAGGACAAATTAAAAAATAAGAAGACTGGGGAGAGATTTCTGGATAAATAGGGAGTTGTTGGTGTTGTTGAGTTGGTTTAACGTCCAACATCAGCAATATATAGGGTATATTGTGAACGGGCCCAAGACTGACGTCTGACAATTTTATGTGCACACGAAACAGGGTGTGGATACCTTTCTCAGCTGGTCACATTAAACTGACACCGACCCAACGAGTAGGGAGCGCAATTGCGAGGACTCGAATCCGGACCTTTTGCGTAAGTCTTTGGGTCCGTCCACAATATAGCCTATTATGGTGCTGATGTTGGACGTTAAACCAACTCAACAACAACATCCACCCCAGCGCTTGCCTTGTCATGTTGGATACAGGCTTTCGAAGTCTCTGGCCTATCCAGCCCCATCTACAGCTACAAATAAATATGAAAGACAGCGAAAATGTACCAGTCCCCCAAAAGATAGTGTAAACATGAATGAACTGCGATCTATAGCTTTGATCCCAGTTGTTATGAAATTTAAAAAAAAAGAGTTAATTCTTAAAATTCTGAAATGCGAAGTAGAGAACTATCTCGATCCCGTTCAGTTTGCACACAAAGCCAATAGTGTTGAAGGCGCTGCCTTAGGGGAAAGGGGGGGGGGGCAGCTCCGAGGTAGAACATTGCCTTCGACGCAGTTGGTCCGTGATACGAGCTCTGGCAATTTACCCATCTACTAATAGGGTCGGTGTCAGTTTAATGTGACCGCCTGAGACAGGTGTAATGTTATCCTCGCCTTGTCCCGTGTGTGGCAGCACATAAAATTGTCAGACGTCAGAGTTAGGGTACGTCCACAAAATAGCCTGTTTAGTGCTGATGTTGGACGTTAAACCAACTCAAATCAACTTAACTGGACCGTAAAAAAACACATAAAAAGACACCGAGTATTTGAGTGCAAGGCTACCCAAAATAACAGGCAGAGACTCCAAATTGACTTTAACACTGCCTTGGTTTTTGTGAATAATGCTCACAAGCTTTTAGAAAAATTTTGAGACGTTTATGCGTGTAATTTTTATTGACTTTTTGTCTGCATTCCCTACCATTTAGCCACGCATGATTTTTGCAAAGCTAAATGCCTTGAAGGGCCACAAGAATGAAATTGCATGCGTGTTAGACTTTTTAACTATAAAAAGACAACAGCGTACTGTCTCTAACTCTTCTACACAAATGACTATCGCACACACAACACAGACACGGCATAAATAAAGTTTTCAGATGGCACTGATTTTAATTTAAGGTTTTCTTGAAACGCAAACATAATCATCCTTTTTGGAAGAGGTAGAGAATTGGTGTGAAAATAACAACGTACATCTAAATGTTCCAAAATATAAATAAATAATAGTAGACCTTAGAATATGAAAACAGAACTTTGCTCTCCTGATAATTAACGGAGAACAAGTAAAAATTGTACAACGATGCACATATCTTGGTTTTTTAATCGATGACAAATTGAATTGGCATGGACATGATTTTGATGGCACAATAAGTGAAATTAAAGATTACTTTTCGAGAGAGTTGAGGTGCTTAAAACTGAATCGAACTATAATTTTTGCTTCTATGTCTCTATGATAGAAAGTATAATTTTAAATCGTATTAGCTGCTGGGATTCAGAAGTCACAAAAGGGGACGAAATATAATTAATAATCTAATCAAGGAGACAGAAATAAAAATTTATATTTAGATAAGAAGCCTGAAAACTATCTACTCCAAGGCTTGCATGATTAAGCTGGATTCAATTATAATTATGTAACAGCAAACACTCCTTTACGATGAGTTTGTACGCTCTGCTCGGAGCAATAAGATCTTGAACCCCCACAACCCACCACTCCCTCAAGAACCCCTTTGTTCCTGCCTCTAATACACTCTCAAGATTATATCAATCACGTTGTGACATTTCTTGCCTACATCGATCTTAACAAAATATGTAACATTAAGTTTAACAAAAAGAGAAAGAGTGTGTATGAAAGGAGAGGGACAGAGACAGAGACAGAGAGAGAGAGAGAGAGAGAGAGAGAGAGAGAGAGAGAGAGAGAGAGAGAGAGAGAGAGAGAGAGAGAGAGAGAGAGAGAGAGAGAGAGAGAGACAGACAGACAGACAGACAGACAGACAGACAGACAGACAGACAGACAGACAGACAGAGAGATAGACAGACAGACATACAGACAGTCAGAGACAGAGAAAGAGACAAAGATTGTGACATACACAGACACATAGAGAGTTAGTGAAATATAGAAAGACAAAGAGAGTGAGAGAGTGACAGAGAAAGAAAAGGCAACGAGATAGGAACAGGAAAAGAGACAGCAAACACACACAGAGTGAGAGTGAGAGAAAGAGAGAGAAAGGGGAGGGAGAGAGATTGAAAAATCTACTCATGATTATCTAGTAAAACTGACACATGAGTCCAGTTCAGTTTGGATTCGGCAGACCCCCTTCCTCCGTAAGGAATAATACTTGTACCTGTACTGCGTATTGGACTAGCATTTAACTATCTGGCGCTGTTAAGACATTTTTACGTTAATGTTAAGTGCGGTGAACGGACAGGGAAACGTGTGTCGTGGTGTTTTAAGTGCGTTAACAACTGAAAAGAAAAACATACCAGAATAAACGTCAATAATGCTCAGGGTATGTTTTAGGTCGGGGTGTCGATGTATACCGAGAGAGGTCTCAGGCTGTCTCAATTGTACTCCTGACTGAAGCTCATAACTGAATGTTAACTTTCTTGTTAAAAATACTCGAGATATAATTATACCGGGAGAATTACGTAATTAAGAAACTGAGTAATGTTACCAGTTTTCTTTTAGTTTCATACCTTCTAGGTAACGGTCATGGGTGCTGCCATATACAGGCAGTCACATTATGCTTACACCGACAGAACAGGGCTGCCAAGACTTCTGTCTCATATTGTACTGAAATCTACCCAATCACAAGAGGACGATGATGAATTTTTCAAAAAAAAGAAGCACCCACCCCTCTGACTTCTTCTTTCTACCACTTAACCTCTTCCCATCACGCCGCACATTGTGTTGTGCGGGTTGACACACTCTTGTGCTAGCAGCTTTTTGTATTGATCTGCACACTTTATATTTCAAAATAATAAATGAATATCGAAGCTTTTAAAATTTCCAATTTTTTAAAATCATCCCATATAGTGTACATAAACGAATGGGCCTAAATTCTTGCGATGCTAAAATTTTAAGCCCTTTCATTATATGCCTTCTCAGTAGCGAGTAACACTACTTGTGCTTGATATGTCTTAACACACTTTTGTTTTTAAAGAGAATAATTTTGAGGCATTCAGGGTGAATCAGGCACAAGTCGGAATTTCGAGTTATTCGTAATGTGTTAGAAAAAAAGTATCAAATGCATTTCACAATGTGAACAAAATTAAACCTCTTTCATTTATAGAACTGCAGACATTTAACTTAAATAAAAAAAAACTGTAAAGACTAATAAATAGAATTTTAAATGTTTAGAGGACTCTATCTCAAAGCTTACTAAAGCGATTTGTGCCTAATTCACCCTGGTTGCGTCACAATGATGTTTCCTTCTAAATGGAACAGAGTTTCAGTATAAAGCAAAAAAAACAACAACAAACAAACAATAAGCCAAGGGAGTTAAATAAATAAAAACGGTAAAATTTTATTTGTTTAAAAAAGGTTATCACCCTTACACACAAGGGAAATAACTCCGTACAAAGGGAGATAATCCAAAAAACAAGCAGGGGGTGTTGGGGTACAGCTCTGAACCTACGTCATAATAATAGTCAGTCTGATATTGGATATTAGATCTAGCCAAAGAGATTCCCCTATAAATAACCTAGAGACTCCCCGCCTTCAATGTGGGCTATCGGGAGAGCGGCCCCATTTGAACGTCAGAGCAGCCGCCATTATAGAGGCAAGGCAGGTTTGACCTAGATCTAGACCGATGCCGTATTAGCATGTGGACCTTGGCCGTTTTACGGGCTTCTAACACCGTTAGGGATTGGAGCCAGTTCCTGACAAGGTTACCCTCGCCAGGCGACCTTGAACTAAGTTGAGTTTTATAAGTACCCTGGTCACACATGAAACTTTCTCAATGCGGTTTACCTGCTGTGAATCAGATTAGTTTTTGTTATTAATATTAACTTCCTACAGGCCACGACTGCTTGAGTATCTGTTACAATGACTCTTGTTACTTAATTCTTATTTAATAAAATATTTTTCAAAGTATAATACAAAGAATCTTTTTCTTCTTGAATTTTCAAAATAAATTATAAATTTTGCAGTGTTACTTACCTTTTAAAATAAAGATTTAATTAAATAGTTCCCCTTTTGTTTACATTAACAAACGTAGTGAAAAACCACTGAGCACAACTTGTTTTTTTTCTGTGGCCTTAGGCAGTTTCAACAACAGTCACATTATGCTTAAACAATTGTTGTTGCTGTTTTTTTGTGTGTGCAGGATCTGTACCAGATGTCGGCGATCATGGCCCTCAATTTTTTTATGTTATCATTTGACATGATGAAACCAATGATTGGGGTTTTTGCTCTTATTGTGTAACTATTCAGACTGACTTTTTTTGTTGTACGCAGTCTTTCTCTCTCTCTCTCTCTCTCTCTCTCTCTCTCTCTCTCTCTCAATCTCTCTCCCCCTCTCTTTCTTATTCTCTTTTCTGTCATTCTGTCTTTCTCTTTTTTTTAAACCATCCCTCCATCAGTCTATATCTATTTCCGTAGAAAGCTTAATGAAGATGTTGTATTCACCACCGCCTCTGCATGTCTGCCTGTCTGTCTGTCTGTCTGACTGTCTGTCTGTCTGTCTGTCTGTCTGTCTGTCTATCTATCTGTTTCTATTTCCCTCCCCCTTCTCTCTTTCTCTCTCTCCTCTCTCTATTTCTCTCTCCCTTTCTCTCTTTCTCTTCCTCTCTCTGCTTTTCATTTCTTCTTGTTTCAACATTGTATGTTTATTTCTAGTTCATGCGCTCAGTCTATAATCTACAACCCCATCGCTTTTAAATTAACGGTGTAGCTTCATCTCCTCCCCAGCATTCCTCCTCTCTGTCTCTGTCTCTCTGTCTGTCATTCTGTCTGTCTGTCTTTCTTTCTGTCTGTCTGTCAGTCTGTCTGTCTATATGTCTGTCTGTCTGTCTGACTGTCTGCACCCCCCTCTCTTAATCAAAAAAATTTAATGTTCGTTAACCAAGCTCTCGGGTGTTCTTCTTTCGTTAAACACCTATTAGGACTACACAAATGATTTACGAAAAAATGTATATATTTGTTTTTACCATTTGAAGCAAATAAGTTTGCTCTTTGAAATACAACTACGTTGAAACTTTTAACTTTGTAAGTTATATCCCTTGGCATATAACTATAACTATAAAAGTAGTAATCCCTGTTATTTCTCTTAATTGGTTGCTAAGATGCAGCGCCCTAGCGAAGATGTTTGTCAACACCCAACTTCTAATGAAGAACAAATCGCTCGCCTGATAAACAATGCAAACAATCTTTTTTTTTCTTGTATTACTTTTGGGTTCTGTTAAAATAAATTAGTAAAAAACTATAATGTTTCTTTGTAAGCTTCGCTTTAGGACATTGTGCTTTTTAATTTGATACTTTAAAGATACAATTTATTGGTTGTAAATATATTTTAAACCCTCAAATTTAAAATTCATTTCATTGCCCATTCTTTTACTTTACCACTTACATGATCAGAAAAGGCATATTTTTTCTTTTATTTCTGAAAATCCAAATGCAAATTTACTTTAAAATACTTCATGACATTTCCATGTACTGTTAATGAACAAATTTTGCCTTATAAATATTTTTAGTGTCTTGTATAATGATTTTGTAATGCAAAATAAAGTGCTTGAATTTTAAAGCCGTTTTTCGCATAACTGTGTTTTCGCAATAGTTCATACAAAGCATGCAATATCTCAAAAACTAATTAAGATATCTTAAAAAATTTAAAAAGCAAAATATTCAGCATTGTATGAGCAATTTGAAAATACATTTTCTCAACATCCATATCTGCCAGCATTTGGGCCCTTTTCCCAGGCACACACACATTTGTTGTTCCTGACTTTGACTTTGAGGATCTTGCTTGCTTGTAATTGTACGCATTTAGGAGTATATGTAATACATTCCTGTATGTATAGATGTTAATGGTAATGATGGTGGTAGTTTTGTTTGTTATTTCTAAGCGTCTTGGCTCTATAAGTATTAGTATTTGTTGTGTACTACATGCTTAGAGATACAATGTCAGCTTTTGAAAACAAAAGCAACAAAAACAACAACAAAACAAAAACAATGACAAAAAAAAATCAAACATAGCCACACAGACATATTGAAGAAAATAAAATAATGTTTATTTGATTTTCCAGTCCATAATCTTAGTGCCTCGTGAAATTACTTTTTCTTTTCTTAATTGCACTGTTTGACTGGAATGACACTGATTAATAAAGTATTAAGATAGAAAGTTTGAACTGATGAACATACCAAAAAAAGATTTGTAGGTTATCGTAACATGTTTAACGAAAAAAAAAAAAAAGATTCAATTTAATTTGCAAAGTATGGTATTCAACATTTAAAAGACACAACTTTTTCATGCTTTGTAATCAAGAAAGTAAAAGAGAAAAATACTGACCATTAAAAAAAAAAAGGACTAAATAAACCAATGCATTAAAACCAGTCAACACTGAACATCCTTTTTTGAATGGCAAAGAACTCCACTTTTTTTTTTTAGACAAGGCCAAACTTCATTTTCGATCATAGATGTCTTGTCAAACTAAAGGTGACAGCTTTAATTGAAACTAAACAGCCAAGAAGGTCCTGTTGCTTTGCTTGGTGAGCTTCTATTGAAACTAAACAGCCAAGAAGGTCCTGTTGCTTTCCTTGGTGTTCCTCGGACTACAGGGATATCCACTGGATAGTCAAAAAGCTTTTATACATGACACATACATTACAAAGTTTTTACAGAAATCCGAGACCACACTCAGATCCCATTTCATTCTAACCATGATTGCCAGAAGCAGTATGTTAGTAACAGTCTGTGCCAGATTTCTTAGAAATCTAATACTGTAATTAATTTGTTCAATAAATTCATAGTTGTTCGTGAAAAAAAATAGTATGTAATATGGAGGCAAATAGTGAGATGGCAAGGGAAGGAGATACAAGTTAAAATTCATGATATCGAGACATGTGTTGAAAACCTAATCATGTTGACTTTTTAATGACAAAAGTTGTTGTAATATATGATTTCACTTACTTTTGGTGCAAAGACTGTTACTTTTAATGACATTTTATTTTATTATTTAAAAAAAAAATATTTTGTAGAAAATGTGTATAATAAAGAACACAATTTAGTACGAATTTAGTGACCAATTAGCATTTTTTAGCCCTGTTTCTTCTTTTAATTCGAGTATTGGAGGTAGAATCTTGGAGGAAAGCTAGTGTACATAGAAGGATAAAATTTTCACAGTGTGTCAGTAAATTGTTCCAATCTCATGCACGCTTCATATTTTTGCAATGCACGTGACATTGATTACAAAGCATCACAGACTTAGGCAAGCTTAAAAAACAAACAAACAAGGCATGAAGCAATATTTATGGCATATACTTTGAAAAAGCACATATGGTGTTAGGCTTAAAATGACAGGAGTCTTATGAGAAGACTTTTCCTACACAGTTTCTGCAACTTAATGTTTGAATATCTAATTAGATTCAATGGCATAATCATAGGATTCGGAAAAAACAACAACAAAAAAACAACAAACATTTTACCCATCAAATCCTAGGCCCATATCAATACTGTATTCTTGAGTGTTCCAAGATTGAGATGATTACATAATCACAATGAACAGTGTTATAACTTTAAAAAAAATAATTTTAAGTGACCCATAATTTGCTCTATGCTCAAAATGATTGAAGAATCCCAAAAGAATATCCTGTAATGGATATTAAAAACAGTGCAATTTTAAATAAAATTTTTAGAAAGAGAAAAAAAATTGAATAAAAACTGTGAAGACAAAAAACATGGTAATGTCCCTGAATATAATTATACATACGAGCCAATTTCGAATACATTGAACAGGGCAATGAATAAAAGAAAATAATGCAATTGCAAAGCAAAAATTTACATTGGTTGAAGTTACCGCAACAGAAAACCAAGACTATTCATCAAAGCTGCAAATATTTGAGGCATTTGTGCGATCAAGGGAATAATATCAACCCTAGTGCTCTTTGTGCATCTTCTTCATCCAAATTGTTTGTGTAACAGACGGGAGTGATACCCATAGAGAATGTATGTTACTAGTAATAGTCTAATTTATGCTGGTTACACCACACACACTTATTAGTTGTAACTGCTAGCAACACCTTTAATTACATATTATGTAAAACAGCTATATTCCTTTGTTAAAAATAACTTACCCCATAGCAAGTGCTAATTTTATATATTTATACCACCGCCAAAAAAAAGAGAACTAGTTAATATTTTATTTTTAAGTGTTTTACTTTCACTAGGAAAACAGCTGAAAAAATAGTGGTCTATTCATTGTTTGTTCAAAGCCCTTTGTTAATAATATTTCAGGATTTTTCTATGGGTCAAACTAAACACTCTTCAGAAAGAGATGAACTAAAAAAAAATAAAGCCCAACTAAACTCACCATATATTTCTATAAATGTTGAAACCATTGGTTACAACCTATCCCCCCAGCCACCGACGTTTACACATAAACATAAAGTTACCCTCGTAAATGGGAAAGTTTGTGCTCCGAAATATGTTAACGTTTTTTTAAGAAAACCAGTGGGTGACTGTGAACACACACATACAAATATAATGCTTATGATAATTAATATCACTGTTCACAAACGGATCAGTCAAGAGCCAATTGAGGAATACATTGAATACATTCATGGTACACAATAAAGACCATACAAAATTGTCGAACAAGCACTGCTTGGGGAAGTCACTGGAAAAACTTAATATAATGGAAATAAAGAACACACCAAACAAAACAAAACAACACATTCAACAAAACTAATACCATTTAATATGCATTTATATTGTTGAATGTAGTGACACTTGTTTCAAATAACATTAGGGATATCTATATATATATATTGATCAAAACTTATTTAAAAACAAAACAAACAAACAAATTACATGTATTGTAATATTAAAAAAAAAAGAGCAGGAAAAAACTAAACCCAACAAAATAAGATAAGTTCTTATTTTCTTTTCAAATCAATATGTACCAGCAGCAAAAATTATCACACCTCTGTTAAACAAAGACATTGGAAATTGCATTACACAACAGAATGTGATTTTGTACAGTTACATTACATGAAAAGTCATTTTGTTGCATAAATTCCGCGAACAGGACTGAGCATATGATAACAATAACTTACACAAGTCCAATTTTTTTTATGTTGAGTCAAAAAAAAAGACAACACATAACCACAGTTAATCATTTTTAATTTGTGCACAAAGTAAAGATTGAATTATTGAATTTCAACATATTTCATAGCCTCACAAATTTAAAAGAAAAGGTTAAAAAATATGTGTATTTCCTACAGGGTAATTGCTTTATTTTACACATGGTAATCTCATGAGGAAAGCATTATTTCTAAATGAAAACTTTTCTGAGCTTTGACAGGGCAATATTTTGGTGGTTGCCTCATTTTTTACTCACGACTATCTCATGAGAAAACCATCTTTTGCAGTTATAAATCTAGACAAGATAATATACCAATGTGTAAAATATGTTTAACACGCCATTTAAACTGTGTATATGGAATATATGCCTAATTGAAAAAAAACGGTTATGTATCGTATCCAAAGTGAGTTTGAGCTTATTTTCAGCGGTGTAGCATTAAATATTGAGAATCAATCAGCTATTTCATGTCTTCTTTAAGGAACTAAGGCTGCAGTTTAGGAAAAAATGGAAATATTACTAAGCCATCAAAATATTATGTCAACTTTTTTTCTATTGTTTGATGGTGAAGTCTACATTCTCTTGATTACTCAAAGTTTTACCATGATCCTAGTTACAAAATTTAGAAATATTCAACAGCATTTTGTATTAGATTGAAAAGAAAAGCACCTCGTCATTAAATAGATTGGAAATGAAGACTCAATTTTTGTTAAAACTAATACTGGAATTTTTTTTCATTAACATTTTCAAGAAAAAAAAAGCTCAAACAAACAAGTTGCTTCATCTTTCTTCAGCCTCGTGTAATTGGTATACTTCTAAGCAAATAAACTGAAACGTTATCATTCCTTTTAATTCTTTGATTCTAAGCCATACGGCCATTGAAAAACACAACAATTTAATGAATTTTTTAAACAGGAAGCTTTACATTATATTATATATATATCACATAATTTATATCGACATGAAACAGAGTTTGGGAATTTATGCACTGTTATCTCTCACACAGAATCTTATCATTATGGAATGAAATCAAGACTGAAAGGCTGAGAGGCTGAAGCATCACCAGAAATGAACACTTGGTGCTATCTTGGAGATGCATTCATGGTAGTCCCCTCTCATTTGAAATACTGCAAAGCACCCTGGAATAAACCCTTGGAGATAAAAAGAAATGTTCAAACAAAGATAAATATGAGTGATCAAATTTGTACCTCTCTATTGTCACTATGTGCAAATATCACAGTATAAACCGAAAAGAAGCGCCTGTGAAAGGAACTCAAAAGAATTTTTATATTTGAATCTTTGAAAGTACAAGCAATTTAATTATTTGCATTCGCATCAATGCTGGCTCCGTTGATAAGCGGATCAAGGTGGGGGCGCGGTGGTCCAGGGGTAGAACATCGACTTCCGACGCAAAAGGTCCCAAGTTTGAATCCTGGCTGTTGCATTCCCTACTGGTTGGGTCGGTGTCAGTATAATGTGACCGGCTGAGACAGGAGTCATGGTATCCCCGTCCCGTCTCGTGTGTGGCAGCACATAAAATTGTCAGACGTCCATCTTAGGGCCCGTCCAAAATATAGCCTATATAGTGCTGCTGTTGGACGTTAAAACTAACCAACCAACCAACCAACCAGCGGGTCAAGGGCAGTCGCACCAACGGTCACAACGTTGATTGGTTTGGTTGTTTTTATAGCATCAACGGACGCTCCGTTGTTCCTTGAAACTGAAACCAAACCTCTAAATACTTGGCCAATACACCTTTTTAGGAACAAATTTCGCTGCCGATCCATCTTTTAATCTTTAAACAGAAGTTTACAAAAGCTATCAAAATAGGAAATCACCATAAAAATTTCTCTAGAAACACTGGTAAATGATGTGACTAAAAATTAAAGAAATTCCAATTTCACTGATACCAACTTATTGTTTGTAAGTTACATACTTTTAGAGTTATTTAAGTTTTAGTAAGCCTTTTTCTAAGGCTCTACATTAAGGCCTGTGATTGGGTGGGGAATGGGCAAGCAAGTGGTAAGAGTTGAACAAAAAACAAGACAATGATAAAACGAATAAACATTAAATAAAATAATAATAATTAAAACTAGGCATTACAACAAAAAATCAATGATAAAAAGAATATGCACCAAATTTAAGCTATAAATTTTCTTTAATTTTACCTCAAGATCGTCCTAAACAGGGCTAGGCTCAAAGGCTGCTACCCTATGCTAACAAGCTGGGTTAGTTCTCTGGCTTTAGACAAAACATATTGGAGGTCAATACTTGATTCAATCCTCTGAGGAAAAAAGGAAGGAGGGGGTGAAGGTAAGAATCACATTAGATTTACGGACATTCAAGCCAAACCAGCCGCATAAATCAGGAACAAAAACGAAACAAACCAACAACAGAAACCCTACGCAGATTCAGAATTAACTTAATCCAAAACCAGACTCTGGGCACTTACATTTTAAGATATGCACGTTTCTAAATAGTTGAAGATGTTAGACATAACTATTTCTTGGATACATTTGCCCTACGTGCATGATGATTATACAGCATCTTGAGATTTATTTTTAGAACAGCAAGCAGGATATGCACTGCTCCTAAAACAAGCTCATTTGCAAAAATTTTAAATGAGATAATTTTTAAGTTGGCTCTTTTCTTGAGTAAATCAGCTACAATTTAAATTTAAGCGGCTCTAAAGCTAGTTTTACTAAGCCAGTTCCTTTTATTCTTTTTGAAAAAAAAAAATGGAATTCCTGTTAAATTGATTTGTCATTATTTTAAACTCTTTTTGTTATTCTTGTGTGACCTATGTTAGTAAAGGTTTAGAGAAAGAATATGGTCAAATATGAAGTGGTGGAGAAGATTTTGAAAGAGAAAACAAGAGTGATGAAAAGATATTTGGAAGACCTGCAATAGTGTTAAATAAAATGAAAATAGTTATCATACAACATATAGCTTTCTTACCTGCAACAGCTTCATGTTGTTAGGGAAATCATTTTTTAGAACATCTGCACGAATGGACCTACAAATATGAAAAATAAAATATTATAACAAGTTTTTTTTTATTCAATAAAGTTTAAAAGGGAATTATTTGTGTGTACTCTTTTGCTCATACAAAAAAAAATCACACAGAAAAGAACTAGTTTGACAAAAATCTCTACTCTTCCAAACATTACCTACTCATTCTTTAGGTTATAAAAATATGTCCACAAAAAAAAAAAACAAAAAAAAGATATAAAACAAGATAGTTAAAAATAACAACTAAGAAAAAAAAAATTAAGAAATAAATCTTGAGACGAAATTTCTAACTCACATCAGCATAGCACAGCACAAATATATCAAAAAGTCAAATCTGTTTGGATCCGAAAAGAGAGAGTCCCAGATACGAAGTACGTCTGGGGATGAAGAAAAAATCCAGCAAAAAACAAACAAATTA
>RQTK01000120.1:120000-146809 GCA_003991915.1 Elysia chlorotica | reverse complement strand
AATAATAATAATAATAATAATAATATTAATAATAATAATAATAACAATAATAATAATAATAACTGTAAGGAACTGGCTATCGGCTTACCAGGCAGTCTGAACTCCTGAGACAGTAACAATGTGATCCAACGAAAGGCATAAAACTGAGGTCTGAGCTCCTGATCCTGAAGCTGCTGCCACATGGGCATGTCTAATTTCTTTAGAAGATCGGTCAACTTTCGCATCTGGTTGCCTGAGTAAAAGACAAAGCAAAGGGAGGAGTGACAATTACACTGCTGGTGCAGCGTAGTCAATTTCTTTATTCTGCTCAGACATAGATATGAGCCTGACAAAGCGAAACATGAACATCTTTTAAAAAGTTGAGTGTTAATAGCATTGTTGGAAATTTTACTTGCCTGAATTTTTTATTGAAAGATAACTTTAATGTTGCCTGAGAGTTGAAATAGACAGTTATCTTTTTTTTTATTATCTCCGTGGGATCTTAACTATGTATTATAAGTTATATATTTTTATGGTATGTGTACAGTAGAGTAATATAAATTATTGATTTTTTATATATATAAAAAAGTTTTTATATATTTACACTATTTCTTTTAAAATAACTGTATCTAGAATGCTTCATCACTGTATCTCTATCTAAGTAACCACAAAGCATTTTTTCTGAAATGTGTAAAACAGACCAACTTATTCGAAGTGGATGACAATTACCTAATCAACAAGCTTAAATAGACAAAAGCTACCTGAATATTTAATAGATTGCAAAACAGGACCAAGGTGGTTCAATACAGCTTCTAATCAGGGGGTCCAAGTTCTTTGTATACCATTAATATAAACACCCCCCACCCCAATCAAAATGTCTGTATTTCAAGCATTTCAAGCAGCATGCAATAAAAAAATTTTGAATTAACTTTTTTTTTTAGTTTGATCAAACATGGTGATGAAACTAGTTGATTCCCAGCCTATCACGACCTACCAATCCCACAGGCAGAATCATCAAGAGTTTTTATGAAGAAATCCCTAGTCTCTCCCATAAGGCATGTGAACAGGAAAAAAGAGTCTGCCTCAGCAAATTCTGCAAACAAAGGAAAATGAAAATGACCATATTAGCAAAAACTATTAGGCAATAGGATGGAAAAGACAAAACACTTGTCCAAGCACAGTTTTTTTAATTCTAGCTTTCAGCAACCAATGATATTTTGCGTTGCCTTGCAATGACTCTCAGCACACACTTAGTAAAAAGAAAAATTGGCAAATGCATGCTTGAAGTTGAAAACACAAAGAAAAAACAAAAAAATAGCTTGTTACAAATCACACCTAAAAACGTTTTAACAATAAACGGTCTTATCTCAACTAGAATGCTTTTAATAGAGAAGCCTTTAAAGTTAAACAAAACATGTTTAAACCAAAGATGTTTAAAAAAAAACTTTGCACAGCTGAATTGAAAACAAAATTTTAAACATATATAATGTGAGTCTAGAAAATTATTGACAGTAAACATACCAGTATTTTCATTTCCTATATATTTAAAACTGCAATGAATGTATACAGTTCTAAAAATTTTAAGTAAAATGCACATTATGGCTTTTTCATGTAAAACACTCTGGGGCTAAATCTGTTTGGAGTCAAGCGCTATAAACATAAAGTTTATCACTAATATTAAATACTATTGTATCCCTAATTAAAGAAAAAAATTGTTTAAATAGTCTGAGAAATTGTTCACTTACCTCGGCAGTCCTGATCACTGTCAGAAGCCAGGGTATAGTAGATGGGGCCAAGAATTTCATTCATACCCTGCACAAACATAACAAAAAAAGTTACCGAAAATTGGCCGATTTTCTATAGGACAGCCCGTAAAACTAGCAACATGTAATAATTCAGAATACTTAAAATTTTCTGCCCACTCCTATAATTACTAGCCAATATGATACATATGATATTTTTACATCAATTACCAGCCATAAGAATAGATCTACATATGATTTTTTCCCACCAACAACCAGCAATAAGAATACATATGATTTTTTTCCCATCAATTACCAGCCTTTAGAATACATATGATTTTTTCAAATCAATTACGAGCCTTTATAAAATGTATGTACCAATTGTTTATATCTTCTGTACGAAGTATATGAATTTTGTTGCATAGTGAGCGGAAATTATGATTTGCAGATGCATCAAAGTGTGTCACAGGTGCATTTTGCTTTGTTAATACAATTTCTAGTTGGATGACCCACCTGTACATAGTTGAGTCCTGGGTTGAGCTTGGCGTAAATGAAGAGAATTCTCTCCACGACTTCCCAGTGCGCTTCCTTCCCATCTGGCAGGAGGGCATACTCTTCACTCTGAGAGCGTTTCTTTGTCACCATCTGGGGAATCACAACAAATCACCATAAATTTGGACTCCCTAATTTAATGCTAGACCAATTTGCAGGTAAAAAGAACCCTGAACAAATTGTTCAACACCCATGGTGAATATACTATGAGTGATTTGGTTTCACAACGTCAAACATCAACAGCAAGGCTATCGTGGATGTGTCTGAAGACTTATTTTTGACACTTTTACTTGTCTCATCCGATCACATTAAACTGTCACCGACTTGACCAGTACTGTATGGATCAAAATCGGACAAATACATTTTTGACTGATCGTGGGATTTGAGCTGCAGATCAAGGCTTTACCACTTAAACCAGTTTGCCCCAGATAGAAAGATAGATAGATAGATAGATAGATAGATAGATAGATAGATAGATAGATAGATAGATAGATACATACATACATACATAGATAGATGGGATAGAAAGATAGATGGATGGATAGAGACAAAGAGAGAAAGAACGAGAGAGGGTGAAACACAAACATTAAAAGGCATAGAGGGAAGGATGGAAAGACATAAAAATAAGATATTATAATTTCGTTGAAAAAAATATTGAAGTTTCACTTACGTTGACGGTGATCCCTAGCCTATTTTTAGACACAGTCTCTGTCTGCAGGGCGCAGTGCTCCACCCGTTTGCGCAAGTTCTCCACATCGGACATTGCATTGAGCAGGTCGTCACAGGGGAACTCAGTGGCTTGCTGGAAGAACGACAAGTCTGGACAAAGCCGCCTTTGAGAGAAATAGAAAAAGAGAATGGGCATGAGAGGAAGAAAGAAGCCTTATTGAAGATACATAACAACCTCTTCCAAGCTTTAAAATCCAGAAAAGAAACAGACTGCTAAATCACATGTGGACAAACAGAATCCAATATGCAAATGGCAACTCCGAAAATCACCATATAATGGAAGTCCCAAAACAACCAGCCATATAATCCTTGACTACCCTGTAGTAAAACTTGCTGGAGAACATGATACAGTTCAGGATGTAGATGACAAGCTAACATCTTGGATAGCTAGGCTAAAAATGGAGTCGTAGCTATATGATACTAGAGGAAGAAAGGAGGTATAGGATTAAATCTGTAAATATGTAAATTTATGGAATATTTGCATCACTGTTTTCTACCACCACTGACTGACAGTGACAATTACAGATCAAGTTTTCTAATAAGGTAGAATCTTCGACAAGGAACCCAGCAAAGATAAGAGGGTGGGGTTGATCTGTGCAATTAAAACAAATAAGATGGCAAGGACTCTGGAGCTGCAGAACCTTCTAATGTGTCAGATTTTAAATGGTTGCACTTGCACCAATTGTTAAAAGGGTTTATTTTCTTCTGTGAATAGCATTTGTTATCTAGTTACCCCTCCCAGTTTCTAACCTATTAAGCCAGGATACAGGATATTTTTTAATACTATGTGCCAATCAGACAATGTTTATTAATCAAATTTCATCCCCCACTTACTTGGTCAGTGTCAGTATAATGTGACCGCCTGAGAATGGGGTTCTGGTATCTTGGGAAATGTCCACATTATAGCCTTGCGGCTAAGAAACTAACACTAAAAACATACTCTGATATCTATCCCTAATCAATCCTGAATATTGACAAATTAACTGCCTGCAAGATATCATTGAGTTCGTGGTATTTAGGAGTATTCGCATTATTACTTACCGACAGTCCTTATCAATCTGCACCAACATCTCGTTATCTTTGAATGTTTCACTCCACTCACTGTCAGGGTTGGGATTCAGGGGCTGGAATAAACAAAACAAATTAAGGTGGTCCACTTAATATATTGGCAACACTAGCACAACCTAGATATTTTTGTTTTTATCAATAACAAAGAAGGACATTCTTTATTAAGATAACACTATAGTTTTGAAGAAAATGATTCACGACCTGTTTTAAATCCTTAAAAAAAAATCATTCAGTATTTTAATAAAGAAACAAAGCCATTACAATTGATTGCTCAACTACGCTCTTCATCTATATTATCACTTATGTTTGATAGTCTTAATCTGCTTTATATAGAAAGTGCTTGATTTAAGATGCATTAGTATTTAAAAACTTGAACTTGCACACAACTCAGACGTTTGAGCCTTTTTGACAGCTCTATTTAGAGGTTTTTTGGCTTTATACACTGTTTTTATATCTTATTATGGTTGTCTAATTTTTACATGATCGCATAACTCTCCACTTGATAACTCTTTGGATTTCATCTTCTTTCCTGGGATGATGATCATTTCCTGGAGATATTGCTTGTACAGATTTCTGAAAACACAGAGAAGAAAAAAAACAGCTCAAATTGAGATCAAATGACAAAAATAGTTTTGAGCAACAGTAAATTCCAGAAGTCCAAATTGACTCTGCCACATTTTCCTGATAAAATAATATTTTGAAATAATCAGTTAGCAAAGGGAGAGGAGATTTCCTGATAAAATGAGAGAGAGAGAGAGAGAGAGAGAGAGAGAGAGAGAGAGAGAGAGAGAGAGAGAGAGAGAGAGAGAGAGAGAGGGAGAGAGAGAAAACAAAAAGAGAGAAGAGTACGAAAAAAGAGACATAGAGAGATTTATGAGAGAAAAGTGGTAACTTTCATTTTCATTTTCATTTTTAATCTTACCGTTGCTTTCGCAGTTCTTCTTTCCATTTGTTTCTTTCCAAAGGCATATAATTTAAAAGTATCTGGAAAGAATAGGTAAAGTTTCATAAAAAAAAACAGTTGGTTTCATTGAAACGCTCACATAAGGAAACAAATAAAACAGATCAAGTGCATATATCTAACAAGCAGTATAAGAAACATTTGCTTGAATTTCATATGGCATTTACTGTTACAACAACTACTTTAAAAATCGCATTTGAATCAGTTTTGCCTTGACCCTTGGTATGTTCATTAATTTAGTTCAATTTATAAGTTAAAAAAAAAAAAAACAACAAAATCAAACACCTCCCAATTCCGCCAACAAAACAACAGCAATCATAAATAAAAAAGACTAAAAGTAATAATAGCAAGTTGAACCCAACCATCAACACAATCTCACCTTCCAACATCTTGAGCGAATGCTATTTTCATGTGGGCATCCTGGAAACAAAATTTTATTACTTTTAATGTGTTTTTGGTGGGACTTTATCTAAAAGCAGCCCTTTTCAAAGGGAACATAAAAAAATGTGAAGAATTACTTCAGCCTGAAAACTGTGTATTAGGTATGCAGATAAACAATGTTATGGAATAATAATAAACAAAAGAAAACAATAAAAATTAAATCATTTTAATAATAGTAATAATAATAATAATAATAATAATAATAATAATATATTGCATTTATATAGCGCAGTTCCATGAACTGTCATGCTCAATGCGCTTAACAATTTCCATTATCACAATTACAAAGGAAACATAACCACAGAATGTTGACACAATACAATATTACATTCAAAAGTCACAACATTCACAGCTTCAATTTCAATTGTCAAAAAGGTACCGATTAGTAAATAATAAAATTAATTTAAATACCCACACATGATTGAAAACACCCCCACTTTCGGTTGAGTTGGAAATTGTGATTAATTTCGTTATTGATTGCATGCTTCAACAAGATAAACTACACTTTGTCACAAACTTTAATACGAGGGTTGCAAAATACATGTTGGGTAAAAAACAAGAAAATCTCACCACTCAAAAAACATAGTTTTCTAAGAGCCTTTAAATCAATGACATCACTTTCAAGTAAAGTCTCAAAATCCTGCAACCTGTGAAAAAGAGCATAAAATTAGTACTGAAGTTTTTCGAGACAAAAAAAAACATTGTTGAATTCAGAACCTAAAAACAATTAAGCCCACTCCCCAAAGAAAACAAACAGGCTAATGAACTCAAATTTAAACTTCAAGATAATATTTCAAGAAGGACGTAGGTTAGAACAAGAGCACACTATTTTCAATTGAATTCTTTGCTATAATCCACAAGATTTGTCAGATTCCTTGTTTAAGAGCAGTTCTAAAATTAAAACATCTCAGAGAGGATCCTACACTGTGAAAGGTGTTGAAAACTTTTTTTAAAAGTGTGGTGTTTTTGCCACCCACATAGAAATCTGGAATAATACAATGTCTGCCTCAATTTATTCAATTCAATATAGACACTGACCGAACCAGTAGGAAACGAATTGGCCTGATCAGTGATAGAATCCATTACCTTTCACTTAGAAGCTCATTCTATTCATTGAGTCTTACCCCTGCTAATTTTTCAGACCAGTATGGAAAGCATTAACTTTAACGAATGATAAAAAAATTAATTGAAGCAGATCTATTTTATATTGTTTTTCCTTTCAGTTTCATTATCACAATAGTGACATAGATCACTTTCTTTGAGTTCCATAGTTCAACTCCAAGCGTTACAGTAAGAGCACTGATTGCATACATATTAGATCTAAACGTGGATATTCATGTTTTATTTTTTTTTTAAATTTCAAAACAATCAATAGAAGAAGGTGCGCCGAGTTAAACTTGTAAATACTAGATCTAGGTCTAGGCAAAATTATGTTGATAGTAAAGGCTAAAATTTGGATCTCTGGTACTAGAATCTAGATCTCGGCATTCACATTTAATTGATTATACACCTCTTATTATTAGTAGTGGAGGTTTATTTTATTTAAAGTAAAGTAGACAAATTTAATTCACGTGATAAAGAAAAAATGGGCGTTACTCCCCATAAAGTACCTTTGCTGGTATCCACTCGCCATAATGTTTACAAGTACACCTTGATGTTACAGTTCACACCAGTAATAAAGTTGGGTTGTTATTATTAACTTCGATTAAGTAGCTAAAGTATCGATACAATTATGTGATTGAAGCGTGTTGCTTGGTTCTGTTGGGCATAGGCCTACTGTTGAATACATAAAAAAAACTACATGTAGCAACAGCAGCAGCAGAAGCAGCATTAATATTATCATCGTCAACATCATCATCACCATCATCATTTTAATTAGCAGCTACATTCGTATATAAATAAGATTGAGAAGAAGCAGCTGGAATAATTTCAAGTTAAGCACGACATATTTTATAGTTTTAGTTAGCAGCAGTAGCAGTAGTAGTAGTAGTAGTAGTAGTAGTAGTAGTAGTAGTAGTAGTAGTAGTAGTAGTAGTAGTAGTAGTAGTAGTAGTAGTAGTAGGATTGTTTGCTTGTCTGTTTGTTTGTAAATCGCACTATGGTCCGTGTTTTATACACGGCGAACTAATCGCCAATCGGATTGATCTCGCGAATACTTTAAAAACTTAATAATAATTTCAACATATTTAATGTTCAAGAATTAAACAATATTTTTCAAGTAATGTAATATCTAGTAAAATAAAAACAACTTGCATAAAATACAGGGTGCAAAGCGACATTACTATAGAACTAGTTTGTTTAGCGTTAACAGAAATGGTCACTGGCCAAATCACAACTGTAAACAAACATGGCGGTTACAAAGCCCATAAGGGGCCCCTTTTTATATCAAGAGAAAACAGTTGTTAAAAGTAACATGTTAGATTGAGGGCAAATTATTTAACAATTTTCATGGAGTAAAACTTAAACGGTCACTTTTTTACACTGCTAGTCTACATTTCTTATGCACAGGTACTTTGATAAGTGTTGTTGATTAAACGCAAAGTGTTGTTGATTAAACGCAAGGTTTACATTGTAACCATCTTACAGTTACACGTTTCTGTATTATCCTAGATTTATAGATCTATATCTAATGTATTGCTGTTTTTTTCCTTTTCTAAATTATACACAAAGTGGCTTCTAATGTGCTTGTGTTCATAGCGCCATTTAGCTTAGCCTGAGTAAAATTGTGAACTGATTCTAATTTAGCTTTAACTCTCAAGGTTTCCTGGGATCTTCTCACCATCACATTGTCTAGGTTTAAATTCTTTATTGCTTGCATTCAAATCAAGTTCAATGCAAATCTTATACCCTGCAGCAATGTTTTAAGAAGACTTATATTAAAACAGGAGAATTTTGAAAATGATTATTTTGCCTTGCTTTAAATGAAAATGATTTTGAATTGAACAATTCTCAAGATTACCTTGTTATGTATCCATCAGGGGCAAAGCAGTATGGCAGCAGCAAATAGTGATCCTTGCGATCCTCTTGATGAAAAGGAAAACAGTATGGCGGCAAAACCATATGAAACAAGTAATGATGTAAAAGGTTTAGCTGAACCTGATTGTAAAATTGAACAGCCTGTCTCTAGAGCATCCAGTACCAGAAGGATGAGAGATATCCATCTGGATGGATCTATGGATAATGTGCCATATGTGGATCCTTATATGCTGGATGACAAGGAGCTTGATATTCAGTCTGAGATTGATGGAAATGCAGGTAATGAGGGAATATTTGATATGCAATAATAGTCTTTGGATTTTTTTTATTCCTGTCTTCTCTTTTTTTTTCTTTCTTCGTCAAAGTATGAAGTAATTTTTTCTGGTAAATTTCCATTTTATCAGTAGAGCCTACTTGTCTCAACAAGGGCAGTAATCAAAAAAGGAATGAGCAGTGCTTTACCTGATCGGTCTAGTGCACACTTTCCTCAGCTGTATCAGTGAACTTTCTTCAGGTTTTAGTGCAGTTTCTTCCTCTTTCTTCTATGTAAATGGTTTCATTTAAATTTTCTTTGTAACATCAAGCAGCATTCTATCAAGTCTTTGAAAGATCATAAACAATTTTTTGCACTTAAATGCCATAATGCACTATTTTTGTAATTATTTAATTTATATTAGAAAACATGGAAGTTCGCTTTCCTTTCCAATATGTAACATTAAAAATGATTTTTCTCTTTCTCTTAAAACTTTCTCCTTCCTCCATTTTTTCTTGTAATTCTGTACTTTCTTAAAGACAATATGTGCATTAACTTTCTATCCATTTTTGTAAGAAATTGAGAAACTAAATTATTATGCGATATAGATTTTCTTATGTCTGTTATCAATAGGTAGTATTTACTCTGACTTGAGTGGACCCTCCTGGAAATCCCTGCAAACCCCACGCATGAAAGCCCACAGTGCAACAAGCTCTCAGCCAAGATCATCTATTGCTAGCAGGGCTAGGCACATTAAAGACCATGAAGTAAGTAAAGTAGCAAGAAAAGTAATAAAAGACAATTCAAAATGACTTGCTATATTCCTTGAAAGATGTGTTGTATTGTTCTCATGAGACTTTTTGTGTAGTGATAGAACGAAACGAGTCTAGTGCAGGTCCACAGTAGCTCACGGAATATTCAAACATTGAGATAAGTTTAGAAAATTAATATTACCACCAGAGATGTTAAGTAATTTCTTTTTACTAATCCAATACAAAATTTCCCTCCATATAATTAATAACTTTTCTTATTGTACCTCTTTTTTGAGACCAAGTCTGAACAGCAAGTAAATCCATTGATCACAACATATTTTGTTTTTATATATGGTGTAAATTTTTAGTTTTAAACTATCACCTACACACTCACCCCCTTCTCTTTCTTTTCAAATTAATTTCTATGTGTGTTATCAGGTGGTGCTTGTATGAGAGAAAAATTTAACAACCTAAATTAATTAAAATTTGCTTTCGTGTACAATGCCTTTTAAAAAAATAATCAGTATTCTGTCAGTCTGTACAGACTGAAGCGGTGCTACAAGTAAAATAAAATATTTGCTTTATCTTTTTTTTCCAGGGAGAAGCATTTCTGTCCATTGATCTTATGCGTCAAGGAAACATCATAAAACCAGAGCCAAAATCAACAGGTAAATTGCAACAAGACCAATGTTTTTTGTTCTTTATTTTAGATGATTTTTTTTCGCTTTTTTTCCTTTTCTGTCCTTTAAAAAAAAATGATGGAGAAATTTTAATGGCATTTAAATATTTCTGTTATGAGTGAATTTTGTTATGCAGTAATGCTTTAAAAATAAATTTTAAAATGAAACACTGTATGCTACATGTAACTTTTGATTTAGCACAGAACATTTTAGGCATCCCTTTACAACTTCTTGAAATGTCTTAAAAAACTACAAGAAATATTGCAACATTTTTAGAAGTTGAGAAAATAGAAGTTAAAATTAACTTTTTAATCATGCTTTATTTTTAACTATGACTGGTCCGAAGACACACATAAAAACAATAACAACGACAAAATAAAAAAAGAATGTCCAAAAATTATTTAAAATGGATATATCTTGTGGCAAACCAAAAGGGGTGATTCAGGCTACTTAAATTTTCAGATAAAATTTGTTCTCTTTGCCTTCAAGTGATCCTAAATGATCAGCATTTGAAAGAACAACATTTTTTATTTTTACTTCCTGTCTAGCGCAATCACGATCATCTTTTAGAGGCAGCAGTTGCCAAACATATGTCTCAGCCATAAGCAGTGAACCTGTGACACAGAGATCAGGAAAGAACAGTATCAGGTTGGTGCACAATTAGTTATTATTTAGAGTAGGCCAGATTATCTTGAAACTATGCAAAATTAAAACAAGTTGTTAGTTTCCTTGATTATTGGTTCAGTTTTTTTCAGGTTGGTGCACAATCAGTTATATTTAGAGTAGATTTAAAGTAGGCCAGATGATCTTGGAACTATGCAAAATTAAAACAAGCTTTTAGCTTCCTTAATTATTGGTCCCGTTTTTTATTCTGGTCCTTCTAAAATGATAATTACTAAAATCTCAGATATGTTTTTATATTAACTGATCCAGGACCTTATAAAGTTTCCTACGGATACAAAACCTTCTTTAAACATTTTGTTGGAACATTGATATTTTCTTTGTGAGATGAGAAGGGCGTCATTAACATATGTGTTTCAAGGATTTGAATAGGTGAAACCTATATGCAACTTCTATTAGTTTTTAAGTTGATTAAACGTTCTTTGCAATTCATTTTTTTTTTTAAATTGACGAGTCCTCACTTCTCTGTTTTGTGAATGCCTATGATTTTGTATATTAATTGCTTAAAATAATTTTTCCATAGAATTTACAACTTTTATGCTCAAAGATTTCCACAAGAGTAACAAGAAAAAAAAAAAGAACACACCAACTTTAGTCCATAGATTGTGATAATTTAAAAGGCAGTTTATTCAAACACGTGAAAAAAACAACATGTATGAATTCATTCTTGCAAATAAGAGGTCTAGACCTTTTCGATCTTAAAATAGAGCTGCCTCATCATGCTCCTTGCTTGCCAAAAATAGTCCCAAACCGAACCACCATGTCAAGATGCCATTCAAACAAGGAATCGGTCCAAACGTGTCTGTTAAATCAGTAAGCATATAAAAACTAAATTTTTATAGCTTCAGCTTCTCCCTCTAGTGATTGTAGTTACGAAAGTAGATGGATGAGACAAATATTGATTTGCTTCAGAAACAAATTATCAAGAAAAATTGTTGATATTTAAAATTGATGTATTTTAGCAAATCTGGAAACCATGAAGTTAGAAACTCATCTTCTTTTCCACATTATATTCGGCTAATAACGTAACAATGGTCTAAACTGCAAAAGTTGTTTTGCCAGTGTTTCGCAGTATTGTTTTTTTAACTAAAATATGCACCCTTTCTTAATTGCTAGTCTTTTTGGACCCCAACCAGAATTTCTACTTAACAAACTTAATTATGAGACCAAAATAATACCATCAATAATCCAAACCCTGTTATTTCCTCTTAAATACTTTGTAAAAGGCTACCACAAACTCCTTTTCAATCTTACAAAGATTATGGTCAGATAGAGAGATACAGTTGTATTGATAATAACTCATACCCAAGCATTAATCAAAGACATCATTATTTCTATTGCAGTCAAGCAATTCTCCTAGTCATGGGCTCACAGAACGCACTGCAATGGCTACACACATCTTCAACAAAATTCTCAAAGATCAGAAACCCAGTAAAACTACGTATATCCAGGGACGGCTGCTAAAGGCGAGGTAATTTTGTGGTTTGGATTCTTTTTTTGTGTGCTTGTTGAGCATGATTTTTATTGTTTACCATCATCATCATCATAAACTGCCACAATAATTTATCAACTCAGTTGTTTATTGTCCTATCTCATCTCTATATATGCATAAGATGAAGAGCATTTCATAAATGAGATAGGAAGTTTTACAACTAAGGTGGTGAATAAGAGTTTGTTCACACTGGTTTATAGAGAATGATGGAACCTGTCTATGGAAATCACCACAGATCGCAGACAAAATTGATATGGCTGTGTTAGATGATCATCATAGTAATTAGACAACAAAAGATCAATCCAAGGAGTACCGGTACGCAATATAATCAGATCTAAGTAGTTTCCCTTTCCTATCACTCAGCCAAGGAAGTAATGCTTGTGTTCTTTTCTTTCAGATTGAAACCTCTGGAGCCAGTTCAGCCCTCTGGACCTACTATTCACCAGTGTCGTGGAATTGTTGCAGGTATAATTTCATAGTTGATTCTCTGTTCATATTTGAAATTTTATACTTCTTATTACCAATGCAGGCATTTGATGAGAGATTTTAATTTGTGATGTACAATTAAAATTTACTTTTTTAATGTGGAAATTAAGTTAGTATTTGGTAATTGAAATGAAATTGATAAATGATTAATTGGCTAACCAAATACTCCATAAACAGATTTTGAAACTTATAGTTATTTTTTTCTATCAGTAGAGCGCACATTTTCACTTTAAAGTTTTGTTTTTTTTGCTGCTTTGAAACTTTAGCCAAAGGCTTGTAAGCATTATTGTAAAGAAATGAGTTAAGTAAAAATCTTAAAAATTGTTTTTATGAATCCTTCTGTACACCAGAGACCCGATCGTATGACCAGAGTCAGAGCCGTACATACCAGCGGTGGAAAGCTATAATGGCGGGTGGTTCTAACGCCCATCAACACCTTCACTATCCGCACCTTCCAGTGGACGCGTTGGCAGATGCTGGCACAGCAGGGAACCACAATCTTGTTGACTCCCACGACAATCGGTCGGGATCGGTTTGTGAGTCAGTACACCAGACCTCGCAGGCATCCTCCTCGCCTAGCCCTACCCCACCTGACCTTTTAAACCCTGACCTGGAGGACGAGCAAGGTCAAGGTGAACAAAGACTGGAGAGAGAAGAGCAGACAGCGATGGAATGTGCAAACTCTGAGTTGTGAGTAGCTTGGAAAATTTTCTGACAAAAATAAAACATGTTCATTGAAGTCACATTTCAATATTGCTGCGTTCATTATTCAAAAAAAAATTATTTTTTGGGGGGGGAAGAGTATATTATTTTTTATCTTTTTCATTATGAAAATTTAACTGTTCTTCTTTTTGTTTTTGTATTGAATTCATGTAAGAGGTATTAAACAAGAACAAAGGGAAAAAAAGACTTTGATTGAGACACAAAACTCATTTTTGTTCTTAAAACAAAGCAAAACAAAACTGCAAGAAAAGGCCTCGTAATAATCTGCTGTCTTTGGGTATGGCAGTAAGTAATGAAAACATACTTTTAACAAAGCTTGATTGTATAAGCTTCTGTTAGAGACTTGTAGCAATAAATTAATTAAAAAAAAAGAAATATATACTTACAATTTATTTTTATGTGTATACATGATATGTATTTCAGTGTGTTCTTATTTATCAACTAATACATTGAAATTTACATTTAATGTTATTCTTTTTTTTTGTCCCCAACCAAGTCTGATGGAACAACAAAACTTGATCTCAAATTCTTTGTGCAAATCACCACCCGGCCCCCAACAAAGTGATGGAGGTAAGATAAGATAAGACAAGCCTTTATTATCCCATAGGAAAGTTTTTCTTGGTCGTACAATAATGTCTCTTCGTGATGTTTCATATTCACTGTGAAGAGGGTGGTTTATGTCTGATGTTGTAGATTTAGCTTTTTTTTGTAAGGGGTTAGTTCACAGTAAATAATTAGGGAAGCTGTCTTTCATATTTTTATCCACTCTTTGAGAGTGGGTATTTGATAGGTT
Source organism: Elysia chlorotica (assembly GCA_003991915.1). Classification (NCBI taxonomy): domain Eukaryota; kingdom Metazoa; phylum Mollusca; class Gastropoda; family Plakobranchidae; genus Elysia; species Elysia chlorotica. Next base: position 132,501 of record RQTK01000120.1, on the reverse strand, counting down.
TCCTCAAAAACATGTAATTCTAAAAGATGTTAAACTTCCGATACAGAAGACATAAAACATTTTCATAATAATTATTGTAGTAGATATTGAACGTCTTTTATTTTCTTAAAAAATAGTCGTTGATTAGCTTTTTTCTTTTCAATTTTTTAACAGATCTGCCCGACCCTGTCCACCAAAGAACAATACCTCAAGCTAGCACATCTAATGCCATCCAATATGATGATTTGGCTCATAAAAAAAATAATAAGATCACCAATGATAGGAATGGTGCTACATTTTCATCCAATGGAGCTGAAACATCTGTGGTGTTACCAGACAGCCCAAGTAACAATAACTGTGGACATGAAAGTGTCATCTCAGGAAGTACTTCCTTCCAGCCCTCGGACAAGGAGGATAACTCATATATACAGCAGGCTGCGTTACCAGGAAGCAGGCGACCGCAAAGTGCTTCGTGCCCTCAGAAACCAGTCATATTGCAGCCGTTCAGCCGTAGACCAAAGACGGCAGTTGATTCAGCGTCCAGGAAAGCAGTTCGTTTTGCTGACCAGCCAACAGCATCTACTGAGGTGACCAACGGCAAGCGTGAAAAAGAGGCTCCGGCCAAAAGCAAAAAATCCTGCCGACCTCACTCTCTGGATAGTGGTTTTTATGACAGAGATGACCCTGAGGATGACGGCAGTGAATCCAGAGGTTCGAAAACATTCCTTACACAGCAGCCTGGGCAGTCGTTGACGCGTGGCACAGCCCAGGCTGACAATTCTCCGCAACCAAATGGCAGGTGTAACTCTGGGAAGAAAAATGCATTGATGACATCCTCCCCTCAATCGTTAGAACCTACCATAGATGAAAGTACAAAAACTAAAAGTTCCCAACTTTCGACACTTCAAGAAATCTATGGCCCCAAATCAGCATCTTTAACCTATGTGCAAGAGCACTCAGGACAGTCTAAGAAACAAAGTACGGGTAAGAAAAGGCCCAGATCAAACATAAAACAGAGACTAGATGAAAGGTTTGCAGAGTATGCGAAAATAAAGGGGAAAAATACTATTAAATCAACCACAAAGAAATTCGGAGAGTCTTCCAAAGAAAAAAATGATAATGATGATGCTGATGATGAAAGAGAGATATTTGACAAGTACACGGAATTGCAAAAAGTTGTGAAGAAATTTTTCAAACCAGCAGATTTTTCCAATAAATCTCAGAAGTCTCATAAGCCTCAACATGCCCAGTCTCATAAGGCTAAAGTTTTGAAACTGCTTCAAGCCAAAGCCAATACTCGCCCTTCGAGTGCAGCTACGTACTCGGACAGAATTGTCTCTGAGAAAAAAACAGATTCCAACAAACCAAGAACAAACTTGCGCCCAAAAAGTTCTGAAATGTTTGCTGAGAAAACGGATATTCTAAGCAAGCATGGCTTGATAAAGAGTCATGCTAAGAGCGACAGCACCAAGTCTCAAAGACCAAAAAGTGGTTCTTATCTTGTCTGTGCTAATCCTAGGGACATACAATCTTCTAAAACAGAAAAACAAACTGAGTCTGACCCAACTGACTCCCAGGAAAATCAGTTGAACGAAGCATCCATCTCAGAGACCAGGGCTGAAAACTTAGCATCCAGTAGATCAAAGTCGGAGCCTAGGGTGACATTTGCGTCAGACAAGGATCAGAGAAAGGCATCTGGGCATCGCTCGTTTAGTGCATCAAGTTTGAAATTTAAGAACAGCGGCAGAGGTAAGCAGCAAGCTCACAGTTGCCCCAGCTCAGCCCTGTCTCAAGATTCTGGCAGGACTTCACTAATGGGATGCGATGATATGGATATTTATGATGCTGACATGATGTGGGCGGAACTCTCCAGCCATGACTCTGACGATGACATGAAAGATGACATTGGCACACAAAATCTGGTCACCGAAGAGGATTTCTTCATGGCCAAGTTTGATCTTCTCAACATGCAGTTTGAAGCTGCCAAAGCAGAGTTAAGACAGGACAAGCTGAAGAGTGCTTTGAAGCAAACACAAGAACAAGAATATGAATCTAGTACACATGATGGTGTTGTATCTCTACAACCTGCACAACAGACTACAGATCTAGGCAAGAAAGATTTATATCAAAACCATGAACTTACGGATCCAAATCAAGAGAACCAGTTTTCTAATGGCGCAAACTCTACTCAGTCCGTTTTTCTCACTCACGCTGATCTCACTGCCCCCAACGCTGTTACTTCTGAAATCTGTGGAGATTTACTCAATGGTATTGAATCTGTTGAAACACAAGGACCTCAGACAGCCTGGCCTCAAGATGCTCAGCCATCATCATCTCTCATGATTGAACATCAGAAACCGCAGTTACTGGGAAAGACTCAGCTGAGCTCTCAGCTCTACAAGAAGACAAATTTCTATGTGAAAGTCTCTTCACAAGACAGAACCAGACCAAGCAGTGCCTCAAAACTGAGAGGAACATATCGTCAAAATGTGCAAGTTCATAATTCCAACCAGGACCACTCTCAGAAAGACCAGAAAGAAGATCAGCATGAAAATGAAAAAACAAATAAAGATGATGATGATGATAATGATGGTCAGGACGATGATAATGATGATAAGTCTTTGAGAGTGCCATCAAGTAACTCTAACAAAAATAGTATGACAGATCAAGTCAAAGAATTCGAGATGTGCAAGAGTCAGACCCAAAAAGAGATGCAGAGAGATTATCCTATGCTTTTAGGAGTAAAAGCTGAATTACATCCATCAGATTCCACCCAGAATGTCAAAGACATATGTGAGGATGTAAAGTTTGGGTCAGAGAGAGCTCAAGTTATTGAAGAAAACTTACAGCAATGTAGAAACTACCAAGAGATGCTTCAGGCATACAGACGACACTGCATTGAAGGTAGTGACGAGAGTGGAAGTGATTCAGACAGCCAAAACTTACCCAGACCATCTGGGTTTAAAAAGTCTCAAAGACCTCAGCGTAAGCATGAATCTGATTTCAGTAAAGAGGGAATAAAGGGTAACAAGATAACAATTGACAAACAGACAGGAAAGAAGGAAGACATGGAAAAGTCAGTGAAATCTTTATCTAAATCTAGACCACTCAGTGCGGTTACAAATGATAGTGGCTGGGAAAGTGACAGTTGCCCTGTAGATGTTTCTGAAAATCCTTTGACCTTTTCTCATTCTTTAAGTGAAGCCGCTCAATCTGGCAGTGAGATTTCTCAAACCAAGACATTAACAACGGACCTTCAATGTCTTACAAGCTCATCAGTTCTTGTTAAAGATTTGACACCAGAGAAGGACCAACTGTCAAGGAAAGGACTTAAAATCGAGAATGTGCAAGAAAAGTCCCGAGTCATCCGGGATCCTGAACAAAGATCAGTTCAAGACAGTCTCCATAATTCAAGGTGAGATATTATAAGTCCGTAATATGTTAAACAAAATCTGAGCTGATGTCCCTTTGCGAGAGAAGAGGGGTGGTTGTAAGTACACCAATGCAGTAATCTTACAACTTATCTGAAGATAATCGAATAAGAAGTAGACAGCTACAACAACTTTAAATTTATAGTCTCTAAGACAGCCTCAGCTCAAAATAAACAAACTGTGTAGTAGAGAAGAGTTATAGTTAAATCTGTAACATTAATTTTGTATTGCGACCAAACATAAAAGGATTCCTTTACATTGTTGTATATATAGCAGGGCTAGTATTACTATGCAGTTAGAATTACACCTAGGACAGCACAGACATTTCATTTATTGTCTTACGGAATTTTAGTGCAATTGAAGAGAAAATTGCTTTACAAAGCAAAATGATTTTTTACAACAAAAAGAGTGGAATGTCCTGTAGAAATCCATCATGATTCAGTCAAATTGTGATTTTGATGAATCCATTTTTAGTTGTTATGCTGCACTATTATGTTAAACCTTTGAAATGAGATTTTCGTTTATGTTTTATATGCCTAAGTAAATAAAGGTAAACTTGAGGACAATTTTTTAGCCAGGCTGCTAGCATTTGATTTTTTTTTGTCAAGGCATTTTATTTCTACAAGTTTTCACTTGTACAATATTCAGGAAACCTTCATTTCTATTTGCAGTGATAAGGGGATGCTCACAGTTGTAGCCCAAGCTAAAAAGATATCTAAAAAGTAAGTTAATGTGTTTTTAATATTACACTGTTGTTTTTATAATATGACACTGCCAGCCAAATCTGTGCATCTGATACTCGATATACTAATAAAATAAAAGCCTTTTGGTTATGGGCACTATATTTCCTGAAATATATAAGCATTATTAAAAAAAATAATGTGTTACGAAGAACTAGGAAAAATACTTGTTTTTTGTGTGTGTTAAAAAAAAGAAATAGCTGTAATATTCAGCTGATCTCAAAATAATCTTTTTTATGGTTTCTCATTTTCAATGCTATTTTTTCCACAGACCTGGTGAAGTTGCACATGAGGAGCCAATGACAGTGTTATGTGAATCTCCACCTTTATGTTTTAAACTCAACGCCAGACCTCCACAAGGATTTCTTTATTACTTTGCTTATGGGCCCAATATGAGCTGTGATAGGTGAGGAATCATGGAAAATGGTCCTGTTATAAAAAAAAAAGAGTTGCAGCAAGCCATTCTGCTGATTTATATCCTTCATTCTTAGCATAATAATGACGGATAATCAATCTATACCTAATGAAGTCCACACTTTTTCAGTGCAAGAAGAACAACTGATAAACATTACTCCTTGCTACTCCATGGTCAAACTATTTCTTTGTTATCTCTTATTGGCACAAAGAGCATTGTTTCTTTGCGTGTGGGCAAAATAAATATTCTTCTTCTTCTTCTTCTTCTTTTTCTCCTCCTCCTCCTCCTCCTCCTCCTCCTCCTCCTTTCTCCTTCTCTCCTCCTCCTCTTCCTTTCCTCCTCCTCTTCTTCTTCTTCTTCTTCTTCTTTGTGTCAGAGTTTAACCACACATAATGAGTTTTTTTTTCATTCATTATCACTTTGGGCCAGAATGTGCACATATCTCCAGTGTGAAAAGCCACCACCAAGATTTTGGGCTCTCCTATTTGGCTTTGGGCTTGTCTTCAACAAAAAAGGAACAGGTATATTAGTCTACTTCCCAAATAGTTTATTTACTTGGGTGATACTGGGTTAAATTTGATCCAATTTGAGAAACAATCATATCTGATCTGTTTTAAGATGGAGACAAATTGATATTGAAATTGGACAGAAGAGACATGGTAGATACAGAAGCCAAAAGTGATTTGCAATAGTATTATCTTGTTAGAATGAAAGCTAAAATAACAGTTTTCATAAGTCTGAATAAAAAAGCATGGCCTAAATAAAATGAAACTATAAAATTATAAGCAAACATTTTTATTTTCCTACTAATTCCCTCAACTCAAATGAAAATTAAATTCGATTAAAAATAAACAAGCTTACTGTGATCTTAGAATTTTAAAATTTTCTGTTGTAATTTGATCTCAACACAATTTATCAAATCAAAGTATTTCGCCATCAGCATTTTTGGTAAACATGTTTGGCATAATATTCCATCGTAAATTAGAGCAGTACATTTTCCCACCACAGGTAGTGATGCAGCTAATGTAGGTGGATTTCCAAATCTGGAATACAATGCAGCATCTTCCGTGGAAGGGTGCATCTTCCAACTGACACCTGCTCAGCTACAGCGCCTGGATGCCTTTATGGACTATCCACGGGTATGTGCTTTTATTTTTTCTCATTGAATTATTATTTTTATTTTTATTTTTCAGAGCATTGATTAAAAGTTTAAAGATTGTTTGTCTGGCCAGAGAAAGGGAAGCTCTATCCTAGTTCATCATTTCCAATATTACTAAGGGAGATCCAATTTTGCAATGAAATAATATGTCAGAGAGGGTTTCCCCAGGGATTAATCGCTATAATATAAGTGTTATTATGTTTGCAATATGTGAAAGTCAATGGCAGAGTGGTTAGCCTTTGGAAGGCAAATGGGTGAGTAGTAGAAGGTGTGGGTTATGTTGTCAGTCTGAATTTTTCTTTGATTATTTGACTTATATGGTGGCCTCAAGCTAGATCTCAAATTGTAACTGTCTCTTCTAATGTAATTTATTTTATTTTAGTTTCTTTATGTACTATCTATTTCATGTTAGGTAAGATGTTAAATGCAGTAATTTTTAGTTGTGTGTTATAACGTACATTCATGTTTTATATAATTTTATTGATGCATAGAGCATTGCTTTTTCTTTTAAAGTGCATAATATAAACGCTGTCCACTACTATCTTTTTCAGAGTCAGGAGCATGTTGTCCTTCCAGTGTGGATGTCCAACTGTTTGGCTGGTGCCACTGATCAGAACCTTGGTGTCGCTCAGTATTGTGTGCCTGCGGTGACCTACATAGCTCAAAATGAAGCTACCTGGACAGGTACAAATTAAACTTAACTCTCTTTCACTACCATCCCTTACTCCATGGTTGGATACAGGGTTTTCCAGTATTATTTTAGATTAAAATCATACATCAATCAAATTGTAATGTAAAACCCATGAGCCTTCAAATGGGCTCATTGTCTTTATCTTAAGGTTGTTTGAGCATGAATTAAAGGTTTCATGTTGATGAGAAAAGTTTCTCACTAATGAATCAAAAACATAATTATATCATTTGTGTAAAAGATTTTGTTTTTTTTAAATGATGCCTTTTGACTTTTCCATGACTGCACATGTGTCTGTTTCATTTAGTTGTCCTAGGCCCTCTACGGACAATGTGATTTTCCTTGGAATCAGTTAAAAAAAAGGGAAGGGAATTTGTAGGCAGAGGGGTGCTGGTTGTGATTGGCTTAACGTTATCAAGGTACAGTTATATGTAAATGGAGGCATGGTATTGGCAGCACTGATCCACATATGACTTATTATTATCATTATCATTATCATCATTATTATTATTATTATTATTATTATTATTATTATTATTATTATTATTATTATTATTATTATTATTATTATTACAATCATTGATTATTTTAAAATGTTCAATACAACTTTCCATCTTTGATCCACAGAATCTATTCATGCTAACGAGTTTGCAGTGAACCAGTGCTTGAAAGTTGCAGCAGAGACATGCTCAAGTAGTTACAATGAATACCTCCGCTCATTCTCTACAACATCAGGACAACAGAACCAGATTCTGGCTATCACTGCAGCTTAGGTTACAACAAGACAGAGAGGAGATAAATAGGTAGATAGAGAGAGAGAGAGAGAGAGATAGAGAGAGAGAGAGAGAGAGAGAGAGAGAGAGAGAGAGAGAGAGAGAGAGAGAGAGAGACAGTCAGATAGTCAGATAGACAGATAAGGGGCATGTTAATACAGACATAAACCTAGTTTAGTTCCTTGACTGGATTGTCGTAGGGGAGACAGGTCAACACATTGTGCAACAGCTAACGCCAGGCAGTTCTGTTCTCTGCAAATCTTGTGAGAGTCGAGTTGTCCATTCAGTCAGGTTGTCAACACTGCCCCCTTCTAGAGTACCCTGTAGTACTGTCTTGGCCAGGCTGTTGTTCAGACTGATTTTGTCGACCCATGCAGGCTTTCTTCTTTTCACCAACACTACCAAATTTTTCTGTGGTCCTACCCATGTCATTATTTCTCTATGCACAAATTCGTTTGTCTTATGGTCTTTCTAGGAAATTACTAAAATGCGTTTGTAGCACTCGTTCTCAGAAGGCTGCATTCTTTTAGCAGTATCAGCCTGTTAGGGTCTAACATTCGCAGCTGTAAAAGAGGGTGGATAGGACTAGAGATGTTTATAATTTTAACTTTGTAGGAAGCTGATGCTTTTGCTGCTCCTGCTGATGCTTTTAGCTTGGCCATGCTGGCTATTGCGATGGCGAGTCTTGTCTTAATTTCTACAGTGGAACGTCCATTCTTAGTGAGCGTAGACCCAAGGTATTTGTGAAAGACATTCTTGTTGTTGGCCATTTATGCTTTTATGCAGTTGTGTTCTTGTTACTGTTGACCAATACATTACTTATTTAGCTGCTGACTTCCATGCCAAATTCTTGTGCACTATTTTTAACATAGTGCAATCTTAAAATGTTTTGGAAATACTGCTGATCACCAAAGAAAGTGGTACATTTGCTACAGTTTTGTTGTTGCAATTACGTTGATGTGGAAACAATTACTACATGCGTGTAGAATAAACAAAAATGTTAAAGTTTTAAACAGCAAAAAAATAAAGCAATGAATAGTATATCACAAAATTAATAAGTTTTCATACATAAAATAAATGTCATCTTAAACTTTTATCTGAAAATAATTTTTTAAATGATCTTTTAAGGGTTTTTTGTTGCTGTAAGATATTCTCATATCAATGTCCATGTTTTGAACGAAGAACAATTTGTATTATATTTCCTACATGCTATTATTATTGTATACAGAAGTTTATGCTATATATCCGTTATGAATTGTTGCTAGGCATCCTTATGATTTATTCGTCACGGAAGTTTTGAAGTTTTGTAAAAAGATTAATTTTCATTATATTACCTACATGATATTATTTGTATGAAGGTAAGCTTATAATATTTATCAATTCTTATTGCTTATTTAAATGTCTTTTGATCTGTAAACTTACATCTAAAATTATGATTTGAGAATTTATTACGGTACCTAAGACTTTTTACAAAGGCAATGTTTGATTTTACAAGTGAACCATTAACTGTAAATTCAGAGCTTTTCACGGATTTGGACATAAAGTTGAAAACAATAAGCCAATTACAGTGTTGATACCGCAGGATATACATATGATGAAACAAGTCTGTGATTCTAATCCATGGCATTTTGATAAAATTGTCAGACGTTAGTCTTGGCATCTGTTCTCAATATAGTGCTGATGTTGGATGTCAAGTTACCATTCAACTGCTAATATGAAGTTTTTAAGATAAATCCAATTTCTTTGCCCATGTTTATTTAATCAGGATTTTATGTAACTTTTTAATTACTTATCCCATACGTAGATCTAGTCTATACTTTTCCCCCCTCTTTTTGTGTGTGTTGTTGAAGTAGTTATGCGTGTGGATGATGAAAATGTCTTATTATTGTAAAAGAAAACATTTCATCACCTAGTTTTCAAATCCACCTTTTAAATAATTAATTAATATATAATTATATTGGTTAATCTCTACTACTATATTTTACATTTTAAGGGTGTCTTCAACAGCCACCATGTATTTTTCACAGAAAATGTATTATATAATTATAAATGGTATTTATGCTCAATTGTTGTGTAATTTTTTTTATAACAGTTTTTCCTGTATTACTGCCAGATTGATATTTTAAATGGTGAAATACTTTTTAAACAAAAAATAGCATTACATTTTTGCACCATTCTATATTTGTGGAAAAGCACATCCAATATTCATTAATTTATTGATGCTCGAATTTTTACACACACAAAAATAAATCATTTTATGATATCAGCAAGTGTATCTGCTCAAAGTAACCAACGACTTCATCCCATAATTTTTAGTGAAGTTATCCTTAAAAAAAAATAAAACCAATTGCATTTTCATTAAAGGCACTTTAGTAACGATTGACCTTAGAAGTGAGACAAAAATTTTATTATAAAGAGTGCAATGGCAGGTAGACCAGTTTTTATGTTATGCTTATCCTCATGTTAAATGTTACTAAACTACATTTAAGTCACAGTTGAGTTAAACAGCAGTTCAAATGTCCCTGTGTTATGCAAGGCAGAAATTAAATCTGATCGCAAATCCCTGCTTTTTTAATTCAAAATAATTTCATTAAAAGGTTAATATCTATTTGAGATTTTTTTTTACACCAATAAATTAAAACTTTCATTTTCATTATACCATTTTCTGCAAGTTGAAACTTTTATTTTGATATAATATATGACCAATAAGGTCTATTTCCTTGTATTATGCATTTATTATATGCACTGCATAGATATCATAATTATAATTATTATCCTCATGTTCATTTGTTTTTCTTTACGCTTAGCCAATACTATTTTCTTATGAAAAATTACAAGCCATGTATCACACAAATAAATGGACCAGCAATTTGCACAGTGCCTCTTGCGCCAAAACATCTTAAAAATACTAGAGGTTCATTTGCAAAACCATTTTGAATTAATAAAATAAGTGTAAAAAATATATATTTTTATTTTAACGTTTAATTTATGTATAAAAAGTTGACTAAGGTTATGAGATTAATTTTCTTTAAAGTTCATTACAAAGTTTTATCATTGTTTTAAATTTACAGTGCCATCAAATTTAAGTATTAGAAAGTTGTTTGTTAAAAAAAAATTACTTCTGTATTAGTATTATAGTGCTTTGATAATGTCAATTCAAGTATGTTGAAAAGTCACATAAACTAAGTTTTAATGGCATAATCAAAACATTACTACCACATCTTTTCATATATTTTAAAGCGCCATTAATAATGCAATTTTCTTTCCCAATTATTGAACATGTCATACTGTTTTTAAAATACACCTTGTAGTTGTAGAAGTAGTAATACAAAACAAAAGAAAATCTAAAAATCTTTTTGTATTTTTTCAGAGTGAGAGAGTGAGAGAAAGAAAAAAGAGAGAGAGAGAGAGAGAGAGAGAGAGAGAGAGAGAGAGAGAGAGAGAGAGAGAGAGAGAGAGAGAGAGAGGGAGGTTGGGAAAGGAATGAGGAAAGAGCGACATACAGACAGAAAGACAAGCAAAGTCACATGGTACAGTGATGGGTAAAATTTTACTCACATTATTTATTCAGACGCCTAACTTTACCCTGCAAAAATGTCTTGCTTTGATTTTTTTTTCTTTTGCTTTTTTCCTATACATTGATCAAAAACTTTCAGTTGATTATTATCTGTCTATGGATAGGTGATAAATTCAGAGTTATTTCAAAGTTTGGTGTCCTATCTTTTGGCTAATTATTTCACATAATTGTAAATTAGCTTCATAACTACTTTTACTTCTATTTAAAAAAAAGTTTGTCAATATACTTTTTTTAAAATTTTTTTTTTTTACTTTGAATAAAAGGGTCGAATATATTTGATAGTACCAATGACAAAAAAGGTCCAACAATATTTCAAGATGATCAACAGGGCATGTTTAATTTGAAATCCAGTACAGTATAATTTGTAAAATATGTACACACCGTATTCCTTACGGAAATCAACAGAATAAATAAATTAATAAATAAAAATGTAAATATTGATTTTAGCAAAGGCACTAAGTTCTTCGTAGAAATTAATTTCGATGCATCAAGGGTTGTGCTAAGGCAACTTGATAATCATTTCAACAAACTCAAAAGAAAAATTTTTCATCTGTTCCAGACCTGACATCAAAAGCACCCTGTGAGAAAAAAACAAGTTTTAAGAATGACGTCACCTTAATAGTAGCAATTTGTCATTTGGTTCATATTTTGGTTGCTCCAACAGCAAGTAAAAAAAAAAAAAAAGACAAATTTGGTCCCATGATTGGGATCATACCCAGAACCTTTATAAAGATATCCCAATGCCCTAAAACTGTGCACACCGAGCCCCGCAGACAGTACACATCAATATATGAAATTTCTTGCTAATGCTATTATGTTATTTAAATAGATACCACAACAGGATAAATTTCTATTGCTATTGTCAACCATGTTCGTAGAGAATTCACAGCGTTTATTCAACAGCAATAAATGGTGTTGGGAGTTAAAAAAATAAATCGCAATAAAGTTATACTTATAGCAAGGTGAAGAAATAACATCAAAACAAGAGTCTCGCAATATTTGATGGGAGAGAAAGCAAGCATCTCTTTATAGTATCTAGACCCTCCGTGATCTGGACCTCCCAAAAAGTCATAATAATCCCCCACCTGCAGTTTTTTTTTTTTTAACAACACTAGAGAGAATTTGAGAGAACCAATGACAAACATATAATATGATAATAAAAAGAGAAAAAAAAAGTCTAACAATAGGTTATTTTTGTTAATTAAAACTTAAAGATTGATTCATAAAAAATAAATTCAAAAAAGCTTATAAATACAACACACATGCATTAAGGAAAAGGAATGATATATGTGTAGCAGGCTGACAAAATGAGTCTAGTTGCGATTTTGGGGGGTATGGATATATTTATATCACTGGAAAGGTCTTTTCAAGCCCTACAAGCTGGTGAAAAAATTTTTTGGATACACAGCTTATGTACAGAGATATGGCCCTTCAAAGTTCGGATATGCCGGTGACCCATTTTTGAACAAAATGGAGGAAAACGCGATTGAAGTTTGCCAATTGAAACAGAGCCATAATGCATAGCAACCAGCTATAAATCAAACCTTTTTTTACTTATTGATACAGATAAACATACTGTCTTAGGGATTTAAGTGTTATTTTAGCCATAAAACGTTTTTTCAAAATAAAAACAAGCATTTTTCTGATATCACCCTTACGCTTTTCAACGACAAAATGAAGGATTAGGAAGTAAAAGATAATGCTCCTGTTTTCTGACACCCATAAACTTGGAAAGGGTT
>RQTK01000120.1:100783-119558 GCA_003991915.1 Elysia chlorotica | reverse complement strand
AAAAAAAAATTGGCCCAGCTCTCGAATTTTCTGTTGTCACGTAACCATGCATGACCCCAAAAGTGCTCTTGTTTGGGGGCATTTCATTGGATCACTCAAATTTTGTTATGCTTCTTGAACCAATCATAAGAAAGGTCTTAACAAACCCTTCAGTTTGATACCAAGAACATGGCTATTCTTTTACGGAAAGAATCGAATCCGCCGGTGTAAAAGAAGGTTAACCCGAGATGTAATTCACTTTCGTCGAGCTAGTTTGAGGAATCTTAGCACAATGGCTTCATAAAAAAGGCTTTAAAACCACATTTTTAAACGTTAAAACGATATTTTTTCGATTGAATTCGATGAAAAACATGATAAATTTTCAATTAAAAGAAAAAAAAATTTGGGTCAAATTTTAACCTTGTATTCGAAAAAGGCCATTATCTCGAATCGGCCGGCCGCGCAAGTCGACTCATTTTGTCAGCCCGCTACACATATATATTATTTGCTTTGGTTATTAACAAAAAACAACAATATGAAATCAAACCTGTTTTTGGTCTGTTTGAAATAGGCTATCATAGATTCAGGCCTGACGGGAGTGCCCGAGTCTATGTCCACCACCCCAGACATACTGAGAAAACTGTTCAAGGCACTGCACAGCTTCTCAAACTCGGCAGCATTGTTATGTACAACCAAAGGTGACATAGCCAGACATCTAGGCAATGGGGGAAATGAAATATAGTTAATAACTTGTTAAAATCAAAGGAAGGATTTGTAATGGATTTGACTCTGAAATAATTAATAATAATAGGCAATTTTTATCCATAAAAATATTTTATACTTGCCCAAAAAGGGATCTTTGCAAGAACAGTCATTGATAAAAACATCTTACCAAACAGTCAAAACAATTATCTGTCAAAACTTTAAAGGAGAAAAATGGATGAACCAATGGGCAAGGGGGTTGGTTGGTTGAGTTGGTTAACGTCCACCAGCAGCACTATATAGGCTATATTGTGGACGGGCCCCAAGACTGGGCAAGGGGGACGGCAGCCATGGAACTGACTCTCAACCAAGTAATAGGCAGTTATTGCCTTAACCATGACGTAAAATAAAATAGTTCTCTGTTAACTTGATGAACAAAAATGGAGATATGACCATTTTGACTGTCACTAACTTTATTGCATAGGCTTAATAATAATAAAAAAAAATACTCACACTAAATTTTGCTTAGCACTACATTTAATGCATAGGTTGAAAAAACAACAAAAAACTCAGCTCATTTTACTACGTAAAATAACTTAAATGATAATGAATGATAAAAAAAAAAAAAAAGAAAAAAAAAGAGAACAGACTTAATCATTGTGCCATTAGCTCAAGCAGCTTAATACACGAGGAAAGCCAAAATGCTTTATCTTCTTTACCTAATCAAGCACAGGCTTGGATTTATAAGTTTAGTTATGGCCTTTACCATGAATGTGTAACAATCTTACAAAATGGATCTAGGGAAGATTCAGACTTAGCCATTAAAAAAAAATCAAGAAAACGGCCCTGTCTCGTTTGTGGCCGCACATAAAATTTTGTCAGACGTCAGTTTTGGGTCCGTCCACAATATAGCCTATATAGTGCCAATGTTGGACGTTAAACCAACTCAACAACAACAAGTCTACATCTACTTCTTTTATTCTTTTACCAAAGACTACTTACCTCACATTGAAGACAAACTTCCAAACAGATTCAAATTTTGAGAGGACTGTCCCAGCTTGCTCCTCTGCTGGCTCTTGTTGCTGAGGCATTGTCTCAGATTCAGATTTTTTACTGCTGCTGCTGTTATTGTTTGACATTCCTTTCAACACCTGGGTTAAAAGTGATAGCAATGATAGTCCACGTAAAGCCCAAGGACCCACGGATTTGGGAAAGTGAAATCAAGAATTATTCCAAAATCAGAAAGTATGTGGGGAACAAAATTAATACATCACCCGCGAATGGAAGTTGCAAATAATAAATCTACACGAGTTTAATTAATACACCCACACAAAAGTCCTAAAAAATTTGAGTCTTTTAATATGACATGAAGATTAATTCTTTGCATGGTCTTGTAATTATAATGACTTACTGTGATCATCAGCCAATGAAATTTCAGTGTTTTTTGCGCCTTCTTTCCAACTTTAAAATATCTTTTTCAAACCACAGATATATCTGTTAAAAATGATCTTTTTAGTATTTATGTAAAAAATCTATAATGAAAACAAGGGATATAAAATTGATGCAAGATAAAATGTGTCTTTTCATTATAAAAATAAATATATTATTAATCAAAGACCAAAAAAAAAAAATTTGAAAGAGAACTTACATTTTTTATGTCTTCAGCCATTTTGAGGTTTTTCTCGGCTTTGCTTTGTATATCTTCTTCTTTAAGAGAAAATAAAGAAAACATAATTGATTGTTTCGTATTTTCTCGCATAACTATCATTCAATGATACTTTTCACAATATCTTAGTGAATATTAAAATAATCGGAATTGTTTCATGTATGAACACACCAGAATGTTTACATACCTTTTATAATCTCTCCTTTTCAATTCCTTCAAGAGAAAATAACACTAAAAAAACACTGAGATTTGAAAAAACATATAATATTTTGTAACATTATTCACTTTCTATAAAACGATCTCCGAGACATCTCTACTCACCTATCTCATTTGGTATGGGAGAAGTGGGCTCTCTGGGCTCAGCATACATTGGAACGCAAGGGCTCTCGTTAGGAATCATGTTGTCATTTACTGTTTCCGTCTTGGGATTTATCGTGTTCACATTGTCAGCCTTTCTAAACTCACATGAGCTTTCCAAATGTGCCCAAAGATCCTGATACACAAACCAAAACACACAAAAAACAACACACAAAAAGGAAAAAAAAATGAGATTAGGGGCGGTTCAAGTATAATCTTATACATTTTTGTGGATTTTAACCCCCCCCCCCCTCCCCCTTAATTACACAAGTTTTCCACATCTCTTACTTATACAACAGCCAATGATACCCACCCCCAGCCCCACCCCCCGTCTCCTAGGGTGTAAGATTATATTTGATCAGCCCCTAACTGAAAAGTAAGAAAGTCACTAATTAAGTCTCACAACGCCTTATTCTTTCTATAAATGTTTTCTAAAATGACACTCTTGAGCACCTTTATTGAGTTTTACATTTTCAAATTAAAGGAGAATATTAAATATAATTTCCAGAGTTACTACATACGACGATATTTCTAGATTGTAAGAACATATGGTGTATAACAACTGAACACAAAAAAGTATAGAATGATATAATTCACATACCAGAATCTTCTTTATATGTTATTTCCAATTGTTATCGTTTAATACAAGTATAAACATGACTGCCTGTACCATAGCAACATGTTACATTTTCATTTTAACAAAAATTTTAGTTCTACTTCTCTTATATTAATAATTAGAAATCCCTGAAAAAAATTAAAGGTGTTTTCTATTTCCCTCAATTTTCTTTTTTTCTTTTCAGAATTTCTTTAACCCATTATCTGATCTCCCTTGATAAACCTCCAGTACAATTAGTCAGTCTTAGACTAGTCACCTACTAAACAATTAGTCAGTCTTAGACTAGTCACCTACTAAACAATTAGTCAGTCTTAGACTAGTCACCTACTAAACAATTAGTCAGTCTTAGACTAGTCACCTACTAAACAATTAGTCAGTCTTAGACTAGTCACCTACTAAACAATTAGTCAGTCTTAGACTAGTCACCTACTAAACAATTAGTCAGTCTTAGACTAGTCACGTCAGTCTTAGACTAGTCACCTACTTTGCCATCCGTAGCATCTATCCCCATAATGGTGGCCTTGTTTGTCAGGTTGATATCATGGGTCACTAGGAACAGCTGGCTACTGGGGACTGATTACAAACAAGACACACTGTTAGAACAGAGCCAAACAATTACGCAGTGACTTTTTAACATCATATGAATTATTGAGGCCTACTCCTTGTGTGCTCACTGTTTTGGAAAATTTAAAAAAAATAAAAAAAATAAAATAAGTGAAAAGATTTTTGCTTACCAAGGGTAAAAATGATTTTATTTCTTTTAATTCTAAGCAAAGATAGGACAGAGTAATACTTAGAGAGTATTTTTCAGCCCACACAATCAGCCTACACTGCAAAAAGGTGAACTGTCCTATCTATGTGCGCACTATTTTGGGTTATTTTTTGAAAATTCATATTTATATTGTGTCCCTCTATTGTTGCTCAATACAAGTTGCGCAGCGCGATGCGAAGATGTTCAAAATATAGCTCACTTTCATTCTTGCTGCAAGTTTATGAAAATTTTGGTGACATAGCCTTCTATTTTTGGGAGCCTTGGTGCGCACTATTTTGGATAATTTCCCCAAAAAATAATAAAAGGTAGAAGCTATGATTTGTATTACTTTGAAATGGAAAGTGTGCAGATCTATTATAATACATACTAACACAAAAGCATATGGAAAAGGGTTAAGGATATTTTCCTCAGCATCAGCTTTTTCAGTTTAGCCCTTCACTAGACAACTACAACAAAATTTCAATCTAACAGAGTTTAAAAGATTTATCTTCTTTATACTATAGTTTGGGATGTGGGGGACCAGGTGGTACAATGGTACAGTGCACATGTTATGTTAGGGAGTTCCAGGTGGTTTGATGCATCATCAGGATGCCTTCTTTCTTACTGGTTTGGATCAGACACAGTAGACACCTATAGCAGAGACGACGTGTAGCTTACGTGTAGCGGGTAGAGCTCCAGTGACGTCATCCGCTTGGGATTCCCCTGACCTAGTTTCTCCCTACCCGTCAGCTCTACACGCTACCGGTAAATTTGGCCTGCGTGTAACGTGTAGGAGGCCTTCTACACGTCGAAACTTTAAACGTGTTTTTATCCATAATAAAGATTTGATTTTAAAAAACTAAAGTTATTTTTGCATTATTTTTTCAAATTCTAGTCCATTGAAAGAAGATTGGGCCCTGAAAGTTAGTTTGTTTCGATCGAAAAGTGGTTTCAAAATACATGCTTCTCAGCTGTCGGGTTTTCGTCTGGGTATGGATCTCTAGTATAGATCTAATGATTTTATTATCCTTTTTTGTTTCTTTTAGACTGTTGACGAGACCGTGTAACCGCGTTAATACATAATAGGATCCTAGATCTAGATTTGATTATATATACACCCACACTGTTTAAACTTAATATAAAAACAATAACAAAAGCTACAGGTCGACCTGTGGGTTACGCTGCTATAAGGCTTTTCAGCCAAGCGATGACTGGTAGCACGAGCCTCGTTTTCCTACACGCTACCGGTACACGTCGGAGCTACAAGTACGGTTGCTATAACTCTCTAGTATGTGATCGGCCAAGCCCTGTTAAGACCCGCTATTGTACATTATCTCCCTAGAGACTTAAACTTCTTCTGACCAAATATTAACACTACAGAGACATATGGAATATTGGTGACGCAAACCATACGAGACTAAAACTGGAATGTTGCACCCGGTAAACGTGCAGCAGAACTGGTAACATTACATCCTGAGGCTGTTGCAGATGGCAACATTGCTTCTAACAGTGACAGAAGAATACAAGCTGTATAACTATAAGTGACTAAATAGCTAACAGTGAAGAGAAATAAAAGAATGAAAGAAAAAAAAAAAAAAACCCACTTTAATGTTGTACTCTGAACTGAAAACCAAAAGAAGTATTATGGAATGTATCTTTAACAATGTATTTTTCCAAATTGTATTTATATATGAAATAAGAATGAACTATTCAGAGAACAAAATAACTGACTATGTTTTGTTAACGTAAGTGTATCAGAATCATTTTCACTGTTAATAAAATTTGACAAGTGCCAGGATAGGTTTTCTCCTCACATTTTTTCTGATATTGCAGACAGCAGTGAAGGATTTTGTCATCATTCTTTTCAATGGGCAGGTCTGATTTTTCATTTGCCTGCAGATATGGAGGAAAAGACAATAAAAGATTTTGATGCAACAGGTAGATATAGGCTTATAAAATGTCATCAGATGATGTAAGCTTGGAGTTATACGATTGTCGGTGGGGGAGGGAGCAACTGGCATAAGTTGGTAGACCATTGGTCTCACAATAATGAGGTCACCTGGTTTCAAAAACTTGGTCAATCAAAATTTAATTGGCTAATTTCGTCCCCTACTGGTTGTGTTGATTTGAGTATAACGTGACCCGTTGAGACAGGAGTCCAAGTATCATTGCACTCTCTCTCTGTCAGCATGTCAGATATGAGTCTAGGGACCTGTCCATGATATAGCCTTGCAGTTGACATTGGACGTTAAAAAACCAACTCACTCAACAAACTCACTCTAAGAATAAGAATGGGAAGCACATTGTAAACGGATTTTTTTTCCCTTAAAGTTTTAAAAGGGACAAGGCAGACCAGTCTGTAAAGCAAAGAGGCTTCTAATAAGAATCCTTTAATTCATTCCCCCAAAACTGTTGGGCCTATGCCAGTACAATATGATTGGCCAAGTCCTGGGTGCTCTGCTCTAGGGTCCTGTTACTGTATAGGATTCTGATTGAGAAAATTAGTGATGTAAACTTTTAAAAGCTTTAATGTCTAGACCATTGGTCTCACAATCATGAGATCACCGGTTCCAAAACTTTGGTAGGTCAATATTTATTTGTCTGATTTTTTCCCATACTGGTTGGGTCGATGACAGTATAAAGCGACCCGCTGAGACAATTCCTGGGTCCCTGTTCTAGGGTCCTGTTGCTGTATAGGATCCTGATTGAGAAAATTAATAAATAGAGATGTAAACTTTGTAAAACCTTTAACTCTTTCCACTCCCATCAAGTGACACTCTGTTCAAGGGAATAATAAGCTTGTGAGTGGAAAGAGTTAATGTCTTGACAGAGTTATGCTATTGCCAGCTACAGCCAAATACTTGTAAGTTTTAAATGGTTTGTGAAAGGCACATTTTGAGTGAAAAAACAAACAAATTGTAGTTTTAAGGCCAAATGTTTCTTGTACATTATAAATCTTCCTGTAACAATTCCTGCTCAGATGCATATGATGGCGATGATCATTTTAGTAAGAAATCAACCAACTAACTAACTGTTCTAAAATTGTTATTTAAAAATTAGATTCAATCAATGCAGAACTTAAAGTAAATGTTCTGGTGAAAAAAAAACAACCCTCAAGCCATACCTCTTGTGGTGTCTGTCCTTTAACATGTGGATTTTTGGCCATCAGATGGGTGTGGATGAAGCGTACTGCTCTTATTGCTTTATGTGCCAACTTGAATTAGCACATAGATAAAAAAAAAAAAATATAGGTAAAATATAAACTAAATAACGATTATCTGGGCTTGCAATGAAAGGCATCAAATAAATATGTGAATGTCATGCCCAACGTGACCATGTCAAAGTTGTCAGAAAAGATTTTGAGATTCAGGTCAGAGAGAGTCTTTCCTCCATTAATTTTAGAGGTGCATTTTTAAGGTATGAATTGTCATATGCGTCAAATAAATGCAAAACAATTTATGCATCTAGTGCATACTGTTTAACGATTAAAATCAAACAAATACTTGCACAAAGTATGTATGCATATAGTGTAAGTGAATTATGTATAATGAATATCATCAAGCAATATTTGCACAATAACAAAAATGTATGCATCTAATGGATAATATTATTATAATGGCCCGTATCACACACATATTTGCACAAAAAATGTCTGCTTCTAGTGAAAAATTACTAGTTGCCCCAGACATACAGTTTCTATTCATTAAATGAACATTTTATAACAAGATCAAATGTACCTTGAAAGTTTAACAGCTGGCTAATACTAAAACTCCAACAATGTCAGCTCTTCAAAATGTTAAAAAATCTCATTTTCCTTTTTCTTATTTTTCTAAATGTAAAATCAACCCGAGCAGTGGTTCAAACCTTAGTATTTTGAGAACCCTAAAAAGTTTTCTTCTTTGTCTTTCCTGATATTTGGCTCCAATTTCAGATAACACAGTTCCCATTCCTTTCTTTGTCAATTTTATTTCAATTAACTATAACAGGCCTATATAGGTTTTGCATTTTGGCTCAGAAAATCCTTGTCGAGTTATTTGTTGGTTTGTTCAAGTTGGTGACTGCCTTATCTTTTATTTAAACAAAAAGTGATGTACTCACGGAGTTATTGGATTTCCGAACTTTAAGATTATCCAGTTCTTGGATAACAACCCAGGGTAGAACGAGCGTTGGTTTTCCATAACCTGCATTCATTTGACGACATAAAAAACTAAAAATAAACGGTATCAAGTAATTTTCACTTTACAATTCTTTTTTAATTCAAGGGTTTAGTGTATCGCTGAATGCAATTTATTAGAAAGCCCTTCAGCCCCTTATAACAACAGTGTCTGAATAGTTCAGGGCAATCTTAATAACAGGGATGCCACCCAAACCAGGCGAAATTCTGGCTTCGCCCCCCTGGAGCTGAAATTATAGTGAAAATTTTCAAGATTTTCATCTGTTTAAAGAGGCTCTAAGAATGTCCCTGGGGTGATAAATGGTTACATTTATTAAAGGAAATAGCAAGTTCCCCAAACCAGTATATGCCGGTAAACAATACACACTGTATACAATGGATTTTCTTCTTTACCGGCTTCCAGTTAGACCTATTGTTTTCGTGTAATACATGTATACTCTACATCTGCTCTAATTTTAAAAATAATTCTGTCTTTCCGTAACATATAGATATATGTGCGTGTGTGTGTGTATGTGTGTGTGCGTGCAAATCGGTGTCAATTTAATGTGACCCATTGAGACAGGAGTCAAAGTCTCCCCACACTGTCTCTATGTTGAGGCAGGTAAAATTGTCAGACGTTAGCCTTAGGGCGTATGCAAAAAATCATATAGTCCTGAAGTTGTATGTTAAGCAACCAACTCAACTCAACTCAGGCCCTATCAGCAGGGAAGTAAAAAAAAAGGGAGTCCTGACCTGGTACAGAGGAGTTGATTAGCCTGGAGAGGTAGGCCAGCGAGTCGATAAAAACGTTCGTGTCAATGACCAGCATCAAGGTCTGTGTAAGCAGAGAGACAGTTTTGTTTTAATCAAATTGATCCATTAAAGAATAAAATTTTCTCAACCAAGATTACTTAATCGAAGCGAAAACGTCTGATTTCAAGACGATAATTTTTTTTTTAACACATTGAGTTCTAGAAAGTGTGCCAACAATTGCAATCATTAAAGGACTAATTGAGATGCTCTTAAAAAGAATTAAAGAGATTAAAAAAAGTTATGTTACAAAAATAACAAATCTGCAGCAATGAATAAGATCATTGTTAAATGAAGATAATGTGAAATTTATAATTTTTTTGGTCTTTTAGAAAAACTAATCAAAGCTCATAATGTGTTTAGCAATAATTTTTGTAAGGGTTGTAGAACAAAAGCTAAAGAAAGCTTGCATAGAAGTTCTCTACTTTGTTTAACTAATTTATGAGGAAAACCCTGTCTTTCTTTTTTTTCTACTTTTTACTCTGTTAAATTCTTTGGCTTAATGCATTTATATCTCAACAATAGAATTATATAAGAGAGTAAATGGATTTACACTGTACAAATGTTACCCACATAAACAATAGCATCTGGTCCATCAGTAACAAATTCAATTTCCATGTCTTCAATGACCGGTGCTGCATCCGCAACACTAGACCCCAGGTCAATCGAAGTGTACAAGTCGAGATCAGCATCTGTTAAATATCGAGGCATGAGTATAGTCTTATATAAGAGTTTGATTTTGGAAATTACGAGTTGAAGGTGGCTACACATTCTTGATTTAAAAATTAGTCGCAAATGACATTTTTATATATAGCAGCTTTTAAAAAAGAAACATTATTTTCTGGTGTTAAAATTAATAAGAATTCATCATAAAGGCTTATTTGTTTTTCTAAAAAAACAACAACAAATATGATATATCATTTCAGGCAAAAACTCTTAGCGCATTATTTTATTTTGGATTTTTTTAGATACAATTTTAACTTTAATTTAGTTTTAAAAAGCCTGAATTGATTAAGCTTTCAAAAAATGTTCATAAAATGAGACAGTCAGAGAGAGAAAGAGAAAGAGGGACAGAGACAGAGAGCAATGCAAACAAATGGACAAGCAAACAGATAGACCCACAATAAATAATGAGACAAATCTAAAGAAAGATTCAAAGGAAGAAAAAAAAAGGGAAGGTTAAACCATTAAGACTTGTATACCGGGTATTGAGAATATGATCAAACCTTGAAAGACGTGGGGACTGTTGATGGATCTGTCAGAGTTGATGGTCAGCTCACCACTGGACGTGCTAAAGCTTTGGAATTTGTCTGGCGTAGAAAATGCTGGACTTGGTCGAACACTGTCTGGAAGGGTACTTACACCTGAAGTAGATGATGGTTTTGGAGCAGTGGCTAGTGCTCTGTTTGTTTCAACACGCGTTTGAGAATTATCTGATTTTGTCACAGTGAATGGAGTGTGTTTGGTTTTTGAGCTTTTATTTTGACTAGTATTGTCCTCAAGTTCTTGAATTGCCCTTGTGAAAGAAAAATTGACTGGTTGCGTTGATCCTGCTTGAGGAAGTTAGAGAAAAATAATTCTAGAGAATACATATTAAAGAAGAGAGGGAAGAAATAGAAGGAAAGAGAGAGAGAGAGAGAGAGAGAGAGAGAGAGAGAGAGAGAGAGAGAGAGAGAGAGAGAGAGAGAGAGAGAGAGAGAGAGAGAGAGAGAGAGAGAGAGAGAGAGAGAGAGAGAGACAGAGAGACAGAGACAGAGAGAGAAAGAGAGAAAGAGGGAGAGAGTTAGAGACAGAGATACAGAGAGAGCAATAGACAAAGAGAGAAAGGAACAGAAAGAGGTGGGAAAGAAAGACAGGCAGACAGATATACAAATAGATAGAGAAACAGATAGACGCACTATCAGAAAGAGATAAATATAAGATGAAAAAAGAAAAAAAAAAAGAAGGGAGGGTAAAAGCATTAAGACATATATACTTGATAATAGGATCAAACCTTGAAAGACGTGGGGACTGTTTATGGAACTGTCAGAGTTGATGGTCAGCTCACCACTGGACGTGCTAAAGCTTTGGAATTTGTCTGGCGTAGAAAATGCTGGACTTGGCCGAAAGCTGTCTGGACGGGTACTTACACCTGAAGTAGATGATGGTTTTGGAGCAGTGACTATTGTTCTGTTTGTTCCCATAGGGGCTTGAGGATTGTCTGATTTTGTCACAGTGAATGGAATGTGTTTGGTTTTTAAACTTTCTTTTTCACTAGCACTATCCTCCAGTTCTTGAAATAACTGGTTGAAAGAAAAATCCTTTGGAGCAAAATCAATCGAAACCATTTTAGTTTCAAATTTTTCTGTGTCCTTTAGCCTGACATTATTATTCATTGCCAATTTACCCTCTTTTTCTGCAGATCTTATAAGACCTTGATTTGGAATAGTTGTCCCACTGTTTTTCATGCCTTGAAATTGTATAGACTCTGTTTTGACATTTTTAAAAGAGTTCTGTTTTGATGTCTCACCACATTTATTACTCTTCACACCTTCAGCTTGTTTATCAGGAGCTGAAGAAGCCCTTACTGTCTCTCTTAACTTTGTGATGACAGGGCAGTTTGCGAACAACGTCCCTTGAGAGCCACTTGGTTTAGAGATACTGTGCGAGCTGTTAGAATTTTTATGGATCTCTTGAGATGTTGATTCAGATTTAATGCTCCTTGTTTGTATTTGTCCCTGGGACCTTAAGACTGATCCTGATGATTGTTGCTGCTGCTTTTGTAAGTTTTTGAATCCCTGAGTGTTAGATCTTTGTGGATGATCTTGCATCAATGATGATGCGCTGGGTGTGGTTTTGATTGAAAACAAACTAGGAATATTTTTAGTCTGCCCTTTGTGAGATGCATTGACTGAAGGGTGGACTTTATTGCACGAGTCTGGTGGAAGTCTCTGAGATTCTGGTTCTCGAACAGAGGTAGATTTATTTACATCACTATCATTGCTTGCTGGCATTTTCCGTTTTGCTTTTAATTTCGTTCTCTCTTTGTGTTTTGTATCAGCTCCAACGGTCTCGGACACAATATTATCACAGTTTTTATCAACTTGTGTAGCATTAAAGTTCAAAGAAGTCTTCTGTGTTTTTTCCTTGCAGGGCTCTGGTTGAAACACTTTAGTGACACTTTTCGAAGAGCCATTGAATTGACACTTTGATGTGGTTTCTTCATCCATCACATAATCACCCTCAGAATCAATAATGTTCGATGAACCAATTGAATTAATACGGGGTTCAGTTTTTTTGCTTGGATGATCCCTTATACAAGCATCACTTTTTCTAGATTCAGCATTTGATGTTCGTTGACTAACAGAACTAAATCCTGGTTCAGTTTTTCTGCTTGGATGATTCCCAATAAGAACAACACTTTCTCTAGATTTCACATTTGATGTACGTTGACCACCTGAACTAAAATCTGGTTCAGTTTTAATCACATTTTCAGTTTTGCTGCTTGAATGGTTCACATTATGAGCAACATTTTTTCCAGGTTCTACTTTTAATGTTCGTTTAGCATGTGCAAAAACACGCCCTTTCACATCTGATCTGCCTTCGGTGGATGACTGTGGTTTTTTGTTATCGAGGGTTCGATTTCCCTCTGAGGAAGAGCTTACATTACGATCAATAGATACAGAGTCTGCTGCTGAAGTCCCTGAACTCTGTGAGGATTTCTGTGGCAGCACCTCCTGCTTAATGGCCGTCGTTTGATCACACGGTGCCTGGGTCTTCTTGGGCAGTGAGCAGCTTGAATCAGTGCTGTGTGTCCTCTTCTTCCTTTTCCTTTTCTTCTTTTTCTGCCCATCGGTGGTAGTGCCGTCTCTGTCAGTGTCACTTGATCCCTGCAGTCAAGGACAAAAAACGTTACAGCATGGCAATTGTCAGAAGACAAAACAAGTTGGAAGTAAAGATGAACTTTCAATAAACTATTATTTTAGAAAATGACTTTAAATATCTTTCAATGAAGTGTGAATAAATCAATGATGGACGAGTCTCACCAAGTAGATCACAAATATTTTGATATTGTTATTAAAAATCCCTACTGTTCCTTCATACACACATGATAAAACAAACAATGTAAGTTAAATTGAAGCCCCATGCTTGCCTTGACAAAAAGCCTCAAACTTTGTACAAGGTTCTGTAGGAAGTTAAGCAGACACATGAATGGTCAAAAATTACATTTTTAGAATCTCCACCAAAATATAAACAGACTTCATCCATAACAGTCAGTAAGTATCAGTATTAAAAGAAATATTGAGTGTCAAATTGCATAAGTAAACACTGGGAAAATTATTATTATTATTACTTTTTTTTTTTTGGTGCATTCATTTACAAAATAAAAAAGGTCTCCAAAGAGGAAAAGAAAGCATGTTCATGACAAACTTCATAACAATTTTATAAAAGAGAACTTTATTGAAAAAAATAAAAACCCACAAAAACCAAAAAACAACAACAACCCAATAACATTTCTATGTTTTCCTTTGAGAAGCTAAAAATAAATTTGGTGACCAAGTAGTATGAAAAAAGTACGGTAGGACATAATTAAAAGAAAAAAGGGCAATAAAGAAAGTTATGTAATACCACAAAAAAGATCCTTTTAAGATATTTAAGTGTTTCAATAAGATTAATACAAAGCCTACAATCATGTTAGAAAAAAAATCCATTGAAAAATGCTCTGTCACTTAACTTTGTACAAATAACATGGAATACAATTTTAATCTAAGAATGTGTGTTACTGAACTGGGATTACAGCACAATTTCGAGTCAGTTCAATTATATATATAACTTTAAGTGCTCTAAGACACTTGCAGCCCCTTTTTCAACAACACAGCATTGAAACAAATTCTTACATCATGTTTAGGTAAAGTCCAGGTAGATACTCCAGTCTCTGTATTATAGTAATACTTTTTACCATTCCTTGTCTTAGATAGTAAACAGATCCAGTTGGGGGGTAGGTCAACGGACATTGTAAGGCAGTGATGAGGAGTTCTTCCCAAAACTTAGATCAATGATCTCCAAATCTGAAATGGAAGGAGATATTTTAAAAATATACATGTATGTATTTGGGTTATTTTGAGTAAAAAAATGTATTATAGTTTACCCTTTTCTTTCAATGAAAATTTAAATTGCTGAGCTGCTAATATTTTACTCTATTCATATTTTAAAATCCATTTTTCAAAGTACAATCCAACCAATTTTTCTATCAGTGAGAGGAATACACAAATCTGTTTGCTCCAACACTCAAGGCAGGATTTTAGATTTAGACACAAGCAAAAACCATCTTGCTTAGATTTATCACCTGCCAGTAATTGACGTAAAGACTAAGACTGAGTTATAGGGGAAATTGCCTAATTTTTAGCGCTATGGTTTCAAACTAGAAAATAATTATTTTATCCAGCCGGGACCAAGTCCAGCGGAGGGAAGTTGCTGCGGCTCTATGGATCACAGGGAATCAAGAGGCTTAAACTAAAGCACCATAAATTACTTTCATCTTTTTTTTATCTTGATGCCTCATTGTCTAAAAAAAGTACCTGAATACTTTAACATATAATTTGATTATTATATAAATATGAGTGTATACAAGCAAGTGATAAATAGAATTGAGCAGTTGGCCTACTTTCATCCAAGCATGTTGATTACCCATCTGCTGCAATAACCGATGATGCTGCTTCCTTGTCTCCTGTTGAAATTGCTGCTGTTCGCCTGTAGAGTAAGAAATTTGTTACTGCTCTATTAGAACTAAACGATAAGAGGTTAACTCTTCTGAGAAGGAGATTGTACCTGATCTGAAAACAATTACACGTAACAATTAAATCAATCCCTGCGTTATCAATTGGAAAGGTAAAATAAAAAAAAATGTATCAAAACCAGATCTTAAAAAAAAAAAACTCTATGTGAGGCAACCAGGTTGAATCAGGCGCAATCGGAAATTGGAAGTATATTTGAGTTATTCATCGTGTGCTAGTAGCATTAAGTGAACCTAAAGATGTTGAAAAAATTACTCTATCATTTCTAGAACCAGAGATACTTCTCACATCTTGAAAATATGTAAAAGGTCAATATTTAGTATTTTTTTCTATGTTTAGACGGCTCCAGCTCAAAACTTATCAGCGACCTGTGCTTCCAATCTGGGGTCTATTCCTGATTATGTTTATTTGAACTGTTAACTAGGGATGCCACTTAGCTATCTGACAGTGAGTGAGTTTGTTTTTACAGCACGTCAATGTCTGAAAAATATTGTAGGACACAAATTATTCTTTAGAAAAACAGTCAAACTTGCTGAATATCTCAACTGCATGTAGATTGATTTTTAAAAGGTTAAATCTATTTACACCCATTGCCACCACATAGGCTACGCTATAGTTCGAAAATGGCTAAATCTATATACGCGCTAAATAGTTTTTCTATCTAAGTTTTGCGTGTGCCCTAAACTATGGACATATAAGCTTATATGCAGTGCAACAATTTTTTGGATACAAAAACTTATCTTTCCTGAGACCTAGTAAACTATGAGAGAGCTTTGTTTTATAAGTTAGATTGTTCGGATAAAGAATTTTATTTGAACCTAAAAAAAAAAAAATGAATAGATCTAGAATCTATATATACTGCAGATATAACACTGCAGACTCCCGGATGAGCAAGAAAGAAAGAGAGAGAGAGAGAGAGAGAGAGAGAGAGAGAGAGAGTAAAAGATTGATTTAGTGCTCAGTGCACTAGAATCGAGATCTAGATTTTCGATTTGATCTAACAAGAAGAATCTAATCTAGATCTAGTTTCTAGATTTCTCGCCTCTCTGTTGATGAAATATTAGGGAGTAGATTTTCTAGTACAAAACTACCGTGAGGAGGTTTAGTAAATCCACTGAATTTAGAATATATATTGCTATATCCAGATAATACATCTATATTTAATAGGATTCCGATCTCGTGATATAGATTGCGAATATATATAGATATAATGTCTTGATCAACTTAAAACTACTCACTATTGTGGTAAATATTTTAAAAGGCTTACAGACACTCATATTTCGAGGAACTCGACGATTGTCAGTGAGAGTTACCCGACTTGATTTCCTGACAAACCTATTTACTATTGTTTTGCGGTTACGCACAGTTGAGAGGCAGGTGTCATTATGGCCTAATTATTGAAGTTCACCTCAATGCTGCGGTCCGAAAATGAAGAACGAATCAAGATTAATGGTCAAATGAAAAAAAGAGGCCATTAATAAAATCATAAAGATCTAGATTCTACAAGCTTACATGTAGCTTAGTACAGTCATGTTATAGACCATTCCCATCTTGTTAAAATACACACCGATACAATGATATATCCATTTAAAAACTGGTGACGTGTCTTTTACATTGTAAAGATTAGGCTCACTTCTAAGTGAAGTACAACACTCCCATTCCGGGGATATGTGGTTACTACTTCTCTTACTCTCTACTTCTACGTTGATTGCAGGTCAAAGACTAGATAGTTATATCGTATGGTAGCGCTCCTAAATGACCGTGCAATCCTAGAGAGTTTACACTCTGAGCTCCTTTGAGTATGTACAGAGAGGTTCAATGCCCACTGCTCCTTATCTACACAGAGCGGTATAACACACACTTAGAGTAAAAGGACAACAACTGACAACGATAGAACTCAGTCAGAAGGAGAGTTAAAAATACCAACAATCAACTCCTTTATTGTACTATAAACAAAAGATCAATAATCAAAATCAGTGCATCAACGAGTTAAACAATTACTATGGCCAATATCCTAGGATAGACAAGGTATAGATAGAAAGCAATGTTTAGGATAGTTATCGGATAGTAAGCATCAGAATGAATAAGGATAGTCAGTATCAAAAATGAATAAGGATAGTAAACGATAGTCTACATCAAAATGATAGGAATCAAAATGGATAAGGATAGTAATCGATAGTCTACATCAAAATGATAGAAATAGTCAAAATCAAAATGATAGAAATCAGAATGATAGGAATCAAAATCAAAATGCCCAGCAATCAATCAGCTGGAAAAAGGTAGAAATAAGAAAACATGTGTTACACATTGCCAATCAAATAATTCATAATAGTTAATACATGATGTGTAGTTCTACAGAACAGTCATAATAAAATGGCACTGTTCTTACTAGTAATAATATCATAGCATCATGTTTAATCTAGTCAGAGTACTACTACTAGTACATTGTACTGTCCCATCTACAGTGTAGGCTTACAGTACAATAATATTACGTAGGTGTGAAATGACCACCAGTCTAGGCATGTTTGGCCTTACGCGTCAAACTAAGGGGAGATAATTCATTGTACAATGTACATGAAATGATGGATACAATACATAGCTGACCAAGGGCCACTACTCAGCACCCTGGACACGGCTTCGCGCCAGTCTGCATGACCCAGATCACATGACTCGCGCACGGCAGACCTAGCGTTGGTGTGCGGAGGACTGAGTAATAATGATACTGATAGTGATAGTAACAATCCTCTACTTAGCAAATATACATTCTTATGTACTATCATAACAATAAACATCTCAATAGAGCTCGTAAATCACACAAAATTAGGAATAGCTAATAAAGTAATACCAATACATCATGACGTTTACATAGAATTAAATGAGCCGTCTGTCAATGTCAAACGGTCAATCTAAACTGTCTGACATGACGGGGAATAGAGAAGTTCAAAAAGAAAGTTACATTAATGAAGAGCCAACTTACCCCAAAGTGACACAATACTCTCCGAAGTATAAACAAACTCGAACTCGAAGTAGGAAGTAACTTCAAAAACTGTAGATAGTCCAAAACACAACTGCAGCTCCGACATACAGTGTGAAACTTAAGAAAAGTATATATCCAAATAGCAGAAGCTAGAAATCAACGTTGTGGCACCCACACACAACGGACACGTCCTCAGTGATGGTTCTTCTAGTGGCACTGATTTGGCGTCCACAGAGACCTCACTTTAAAGTTTAATACTGAAAATTAGCGGCAAATGTCCGCGGATGAAAGGAAACACCGGGAGCGCCCCGTTTCCCCGGACTTACCAAGAGTTCCCTAGAAACTCAGGGAACTTGAGAAACAGCGCTCGTACGGTCTCCCAGTACCGACCAACAACTAACAAAATTCTCCGTTTCCCTAGATTTCCCAAATCAAAAGGAAAAAGCGACAAGAGAAACTCAACGATCGAAACAAAGTTTCCCCAATCAAACGAAACGCACGCCGAAGTCTAGCGGCTATTACGTTGATGGAGGAAGATAGAGAAATTCATGTAGGCTAGAGAGAGGGGGGGAGAGGAGGATAGAGAATAATTACAGAATAAACTACATAAATTAAAAGGATGGAGAGTCGCACCCCTTACATAAGGATATAAAATGCTAGATTATTGTGGGAAAACTTAGTTTCTGTGCACGACAATCGAGCTTATTTGTCTGCATTTTTTATTTTATTTTAATTATACTGATCACGCAGTTGTGCATTTCTCACAGCCATTCTGTTTTAATGAAAAAGAGACAAGGTGTGGTTGACTATTGCTATTATTATCGTCATCACTATCAACACGAGCATCACCATCGTCAACGTCGTCGCCGTCGTCGTTGTCATAATCATCATCATCATCATCATCATCATCATCATCATCATCATCATCATCATCATCATCATCATCATCATCATCATCATCATCGTCGTCGTCATCATCATCATCATCAT
>RQTK01000120.1:73964-89517 GCA_003991915.1 Elysia chlorotica | reverse complement strand
TCCAAAACATAGTCGATATAAAATATAGTGCTGGCGTTGGACGATAAACCAAATCATATACTACACTACTACTACTACTACTACTACTACTACTACTACTACTACTACTACTACTACTACTACTACTACTACTACTACTAAAAGGTGTAAAACAACAGCAACATCTTCCTTCACTTTCTACTATCAATAATATTGTCTGCCACATTTCATAAACTTCTAATGCTACTTAAAGCACCATCAAAATGCTCACGTTTTACCTATCAAATAGTTTAGATCTCCGCCAAGGTTTTTCGCTGTACCGAAATGAACTTATGCAGTTTTTACTCTGGCGTTGTTCGTTTGTCTTTGATGACCTGATTGAACTTGGTACTTCAACCAGAATTTGCCTTTTGTCTGATAAATACTTCCTTTATAATGAACAATAATGGGTGATCTCTATACATTTGTACCATAACATCAAAAGGGCTTTTAACGTCTAGTGGCGCAACTTGGATGTGTTTCTTTCAGACACAATTAAAGAAAAAAAGCAGCAGTAGACATGCTTTTTTTCAAGTTCGACTCGTTACTACTACTACTACTACTACTACTACTACTGCTGCTGCTACTGCTACTACTACTACTACTACTACTACTACTACTACTACTACTACTACTACTACTACTACTACTACTACTACTACTACTACTACTACTACTACTACTACTAAAAAATGTATCCAAAAAGGAATCAAGAGCATCACACTAAAGAGTACACCTAATCAGTTGCTAAGGACCTAAAAGTAGATGCATGTGCGCAAGTAATAGGAATAATATAATAATATATATAGAAGAATACGCACAACTTAGCAACTGAGGGACACAATAAATGAAACACAACTAGAAATTATAGAGAAAGTACATGCAAACGTTTCGCCTTTAATGGCTTCGTCAATAATAAAAACAAAAGTGGAGAAAACAGTCTATTTAATACTACATAGCGTATGACTACATTGTACAAGCAAGTAGAAATTATAGAGAAAGTACATGCAAACGTTTCGCCTTTAATGGCTTCGTCAATAATAAAAACAAAAGTGGAGAAAACAGTCTATTTAATACTACATAGCGTATGACTACATTGTACAAGCATCCGGCCACCGGAAACACTATTAAACGATCGCAAATGTGATCTTCCAATGTATTGGTTTTGTGAAGACAAACCTGGGTGTTGATTAACAAAAATTATCCTCCTCTACCTCGCCATTTTGTTTTTCCTCCGGCTTTACATCCTTTCCCCTGCATCCTGTTATTAGTGTTGTTGTTGTTGTTGTTGTTGTTGTTGTTGTTGTTGTTGTTGTTGTTGTTATTATTGTTATTATTGTTCTTGTAGTTGTTGTTGTTGTTTGTTATTATTGTTCTTGTAGTTGTTGTTGTTGTTGTTGCTGTTTTCCTTCTTCTTCTTCTTCTTCTTCTTCTTCTTCTTCTTCTTCTTCTTCTTCTTCTTCTTCCTCTTCTTTCTTCTTCTTCTTCTTCTTCTTCTTCTCCTTTTTCTTCTTCTACTGCTTCTTCTTCTTCTTTTTGATTTGGGATTTGGGACCCTTGGTTTCTTTAGGTGTAGCCAATGGCGACGGACGATGACTCACAACATTGACGACGTGGCTACTTATCAACCCCTTGATGGAAGTAAAAGGAACGAAATGGGATGGATACACGGGATTTCAAACTTCAAATATCGTAGCTGCCATGCGGTCTATAACGCATTGTAGGTGAAAAAAAACAACAACGAAATACTGAAAGGTATATTTAAAACGTAATGCTAGATCCAATACTTAAAACCATTAAATAACATACCGGTACCCCAATATGTATACCGCCATTTTATAATAAACTAACTTCTCTGCATGCCGCTCTTTAGTTAAAAATATAGATTAAAGTTTAATAAATAATCATAACATTAGTATGCATTGATAATCTAAAACTTCATGGTAAAACACCATGGTAATTTACAACTAGACTAGTGAGACCTCTCAGTGGCATTATATTAACTCTTAGAACCCTGGACTACCAAGCCCCACATACCAAAAAATCCCTGGTTCCCCAGGTCAAAACTTGGTATTTTACCTTGAATACCAAACATTTATAAAGCGTAAAAGCAATTCAATTGGTTCTGGATAACAATAATTTTATTATTGAGACAATATAAATAATATAATCACAATTTTTAGCAGCTCTGTTGCTTCGCGTGATGAGTTCTGTTCATTACAGTTCTAATATTTAGAATGAAAGGATCAAATCAACAACAACAAAAATGTTGATTTAATTTATTTTTAAAAAAAGCATGCTACGCAGAAATATACTTTTACTGTTATTAGTATTACCATTGTTGTTCTTTATCTTATTAATATTAGTCCTTATTTTTTACATGTATTCCTGGGCCTACTCTATTATAATTTAAATTATTGGGACATTCATATTGAACATATCTTATTTTAAACAATTGTTGTTTTTAATGTATCTACTAAGTACTATTTAATTTTATGTAGCCTACATTCACAGATTAATTTTTCTCATCGATGGCTCAGCACCGATCTTAAATCTCGTAAAGTAAGAACAAAGACTTAGAAAAGTTTAAAATGTTATGTTAAACTTAAATGAACATCATGAATTATGCACCAATACATTCGAAGCGTTTATTACTTCTAGGAACTTCTATTTGAAATTAATTATAAAATTTAGACTCAAGAACGTTTTATCAAACCAACTGGAAAAAATAATTATTAATATTGTATTGAGTAGGCCTAACTGTTACACTTAAAAAATGTTATTGTTTATTTGTTACTCTTGTTGTTACTGTTAAAACTGTTGTTATCAATATTACATTTATGATTATCTTTCTTTATTCTAATAAAATGTAAATCATCACTTAATTGTGTTATCTCCTACATTGATTTATCACCACGTTCATCCTCTGAACAAACTTAGACAAGTTTTTCTTATTTGTTCAATCACCGGTTGATGATGCGAAGGTGAAATGTTGAAAAATGGTAACAACATAAATAATGCACGCGCATAATTTTACAGCTGCATACTCTCTATTCTTTATCTTACAAGAGGGAGGGAGGGAGAGAGAGAGAGAGAGAGAGAGAGAGAGAGAGAGAGAGAGAGAGAGAGAGAGAGAGAGAGAGAGAGAAAGAGATGTGACACGAATATTGCATTTTAAACCTGTGAAGTAATAAGCATTATACTAAAGACAACAGCGACAACAACATAAAAAGAACAATAACAATAAAAACAACAACAAACAGACAAAAAAACAAACAAATAAGTAACATTTTGAGTGGGCATTGAATGGAGAATAACATCCAACATGTTCCAGAGCCCTCTTTATATAGGCTTTTTATTTTACAGACAGATAGACAGACAGACAGTAGGTAGACAGATATAGGATACAGACAGATAGACAGACAGATAGGATAGATAGATAGATAGATAGATAGATAGATAGATAGATAGATAGATAGATAGATAGATAGATAGATAGATAGATAGGTAGATAGATAGATAGATACATGTAGATAGATAGATATTGGTATGTAGGTAGATAGAGAGAGCGAATGAGAGAGAACAAGAGAGAGAGGGATAGAGAAAGAAGGAGAGAGGGAGAGACAGAGTGAGAATAAAAGTGGGAGAAAGTTAACGGGGGGATTGGGAGTTTAGATAAGTAGAAATATATTAAAATGAATTTCATTTACTGGCTACAAAGAAAGGCCCACCGAGGCAGGAAAAAAGACTATGACAAGAAGCTGATACTGCGGACAAGTCAACACGATGACGATGATTTAAAACACATTAACCGGCGAGCCTAATCTTAATTAATATAAATAAATATTAAATGTGTTTACAAGTGTATACCAATTCTCAATCAAAGGAAAATAAGGGAAATGGGATCAATTATATAAAGCGTAGGTTGAATGTATAGAATTCAACATTTTTCTTTTTACAGTGAATTCATAATGAATACATTATTTAGAGTTATAATTCCTTTTCCCTAACTTGATTACCTTTTATATTCTTCCTTTGTATAAAAAATTAAAGAAACAAAGCAACAGCAGACATGCATTTTTTTCAAGTTCGACTCGTAGCCTATTGTTAGTTATGATTTGAATACGACTGTATCTCTCGTTTCTCTTTGCCCCCTCGTTGTGAGGTAGTATTTACGCCGCAGCCGCCATAGTTTAGTAAGAGCAAAGAGAGTAAGCACTCTAGTTTGTAACGTACTCTCATGTTTACCGAGCTGATAGGAAGGAAGTTGAGCTTGCGTGTCAAAATATTGTTCAGGGGACAGAACTTTCAAGATGGAAGACAATGCTAAACGGGAAAAAATAGCTGCAGCAAAGAAAAAGGCAGGCTTACTTATTATATTATCATTGAATAATTATACAAGCGAACATTTTAAACTAATGAATCAAAATTTGTGTCTAGATCTAGAGTTAGGTATATTACTGGGCAATTTATATGATAAGTTAAAGCCCGTTTGGATGTTGTTTTAGTACCGGTAGCCTACATCATTACATGTAGACTCGACTATAGAACTAGTCTAGACAAGACTCTAGTAACTAAGGGTAGAATGTACAAAAAAAGACGTAGCTTACGTCTCGTCGTAAGAATACAAGATTAAGAAGGCTAACGACGAGACGTTAGCTTCGTTATGTTTGTGCATTTTACCCCAAGAGAAGGGAGATGTTGACTTAAATCTAGATCTAGATTCTAGATACTATAGTATGACTATCATTCTATTTGTTATTTGTAGAGATAGATCTACTATAGCTAGATCTATAATTAGCTGAGTCTTGATCTAAATCAGAATATAAACTATTTTTCAATTATAGATCTAGATCTGCTTAGTGCACTTGTAATGAATCTAAAATCTAGGCTCTAAATCTCTGTCTAGATCTAGATCATATTATAATATTATATTTATGGATCTAGATCTAGGTGTAGGCTATCATGGTCAAAACTGCTCTTAAGCGATCTTCTGTCCTACAGTGCATGATACGGCCACGTGTAATCATCTATAGCGACCGCTTTCAACTCTATCCCCTTGTATTTTTTTTGTTATTGGCCTATGACCCTACCAAAACCTCAAAGAAATAAAGCTGTACATGAAAGGAGATAGAGGTGAGGGGAGGGGGGGGGATGTGTGAAATGGTACTGTAGACAGTCTTTTTAAAGAAAGGCCTAAAGTTGTAGGTGATCAAAGAAAATGAGACAGGGGTGAGGGTGGGAGAAATGGTAGGCTCCAAAACACTGTAGACAGCCACTCTTTTCAAGGGCTGTTTTGTTTAGAAGATATGAAGGGAAACAGGTGATGCATGATCTTCAAGATGATAAAGATAAGAGATGGAGAAGAAAAAAAATTGTAAGGTGCCGTAGAGCTTTGTTGTTTCGGTGCAGAAAAAAATAGCCTGAAAGGTAGAATGATGTTTTAGAATGAAAGGGAGATTTGAGTTTGTAACTTAGCATCCAGCCTCAGCATTCTTCAAGCTATGTTGTAGATTGATCCCAAGACTAAAGCCTTGTAATTTTATGTGCTGCCACACACAAGCAGTGTGGAGATATCATGACTCAGAACCAGCTGGTCACATTATTAAACTGACACGGACCAATCAATACAGTGAAGGGAGAGGCAAACAGATCTAGATCTAGGCATTCAGAGGAGGGCGATCTAAAGTAGTAATTTGAGTATTTAAAGGATTCTATGAAAGGCTGTGTTGGAATATATATGTTCAGTTAATTTTGTTGGGGAATTCAGTAGAGTTCGAATACTCGACGAACATCCTACATAATACATTCTTTGATTCAACGAACAGATAAAAATTTCCATTTTTCCCCCTTACTCTTTAAACTAGTATTAGAAGTAAACCATCTTGGATCCAACAAACTAAAAAATTCTCATACTTACCCTCGATCCAACGAACCAGAGATTGCATACCAGACACTCTAAATCTAGTTTAAAATTAGACAGCAAAAGATCAGCCAGGTCGTCGCCTAAAGTTAAAAAGTCTCCTGTTAATAAGAAAAGAGGTAGGGTATTGTATTGACAGTAGTGAGACACGCGTGGCTTCAATAAACTATGCATCCAGTGAACTATTGAAAATAAATGAGCTAGATGTTGATTCCAAGTTGTACTGTATAATTTACATAGCCATAGTAATATTTTTTAGTCTTAAATATGGGTTGAAAATCCTGAAAAAAATGGAGTCCTCTGTAGTTAATTTTGTTGGTTACATTGCATTTAAACTTTCCAAGAATGTTAATGACTGTATGACTAATAAGTATGTTCTCCAGTCTTACCCAAGGGATTCTTAAAATTACCTTGCAGTGAAGAATCAGAGAAGTACATCAACCGTGGATAACAATCCTGTTGTGCTCTTCTATGTTACCAAGATCAGACGATCTTGCCCTTGAAACAACTTCCAACTCACATAATTGTGACCTTGGTTAACAGAGAAATGAGTCTGTGTATCAAAATGTTATACAGTCAGTTCTGGTCTACTTTAGTTTGTCGAGACAATTGGACAGTGTTCAGCTGTCTCAGTCTGTTATGAGTGCTGTGATTCTATGTGTAGAGACAGAGCATTGTCAATCTTCAGGGGCCAACATCTACACCAACATTGAGCTTGTCTATAGTGAATGTATATTTTAGGTTCCAGGTAGAGTAAAATATTAAAATTTCTTTTTTTTCCTGATGATATGGTTATGGATCATCCACAGTTGAAGCAGTTCCAGAAGTCAGGAAGGGCACGTAGCGTATCCAGGACCAGAGATTCATCAGAAAGGGAAGTGCAAAAGGAAAATGAGCCTATTGAAAAGATTGGAAGAAAAAGTTCACCAGTAGAGCAGAAAATCTCTGTGAGTGTGGTATTTGTGTAGCCCATGAATTTGTCAATGCTAAATATTCATACTTATGTGACCAAAAGTAATTTGTTGAAAGATTCTATTTAGATGTAGGTTTCTTCTTAAAGAAAGTACTGGTTAGTGGTTGCTTAAGAGAAATATATGTAATCTGATTGTTTGGAATTTTAATTGAATTATAGTTATTATTTAAAATTGTAAGAGCAAGAATAAATTAAAAATCATATTGATGAGAGAGAGGTGACAATGCCCAAGGCTAAAGTCTGACAACTTTTACATGCTACCACACGGACACAGAGCGGGGATCTTAAGCCTTATGTCTCAGACGATCACACTAAGCTCACACTAAGCCAACCTGTAGCATATAAAAAAAATATATTGTGTTATTGTAAGGACAAAGTCTTGTGTTTGGATTGTTTAAAAAAAAAGTTAGTCCCCTATTTAAACCACATTATTTTATTGGGCAATAATTTGATAGGATTGAAATCTTGGAAGTCATTTACATTTGTATCTGTTTTCTAAACTTGTAAATCAGGTCCCCTAGACTATTTTGTTTTTAAAACTAAGAAGACTATCAGATAAAAGCACCCCTACATTCCAATGATTCTATGATGCATGTTATATGCGTTAAAACTGATTTCCGTTTGTATTGTAACACAACCAATACATGTAGTCTTTGTTTATAATTCATAATTTTTAAAATTTCATAAATTATTTTTCCATCCAACATTAAATAATGTGCTTCTTTTAAATTTAAGTTAATGAGGCTGATTAAATATTAAGAATATCATGGGGTCTTTTTTTTAAATAACTTAATTTTGTAAATCATACCATCTTGGTATCTTTTCACAGACACCTGAGATTACCAACTCCCCTCCTGCAGCAAGTGAAGCCTTCTCTGAGCATGCGTCACCAAATAATGGGGACTGTGAAAGGTATTCAAAATTTCAACGTATTGCGCCTTGATAGATCATTTTTGAAGATAAAATTAACAGAATAATAAAAAGGATCACTGTCAAGAATCCCACTAATTGATATTGTTACTTTTTGTCCTACATAAAAGCTAGATGTTGTGAATACAAATTTCCTCCTTACCTCACAAATTTGATCTTAAGATTAAAATCAACGTTGAAGTAATCCTTTATTAATCTGAGTTAACATTGGTTCAAACCATAAGGCTACCTTGGAATCATCAAGTGATATTTTATATCACCAAAAAAAAAAAAAAAAGCTCATATTTAATGTATTTATGTCAATACAATTTTTTTTTCATCTCTATTTTTTTAAAACTTTTTTTTATAGATCATTCGACGTTACAATGCTTTAACTCTTTTATTCTTTTCTAAATTTATTTTCAATGACACAGGACAACAGCCTCAACAGAGAGCCTTCATCAACTGTCAAGACAAATCAACGGGATGTTGTTAGAGGTAACTGTAGAGGGTTAACAGGTGTCAAAGCTCGTTAAGTAGCAGAGGGTCTTGTTTTTTTTTCAAAATTTGGTCTTGGCTGTCATTATTTTTGTTTTCAGTTAATGTTGTTAGTGATGTGCTAATGGTGACTAAAAAGTGAGGGGTGTCAATGGTGATTTTTAGTTTTGATTCAATTTATTGCAGGGTTTTTTCATGAAGCTGTGCAAGTACTAATTTTAACTTACAAAAAAATTGACATCAATGGTATAAACTTAACTGCCTAAATTTGTCAGGCCCATGAAAAAATGTCATTAAATACTTGAACTTGAGTTCTTAAATACCTAAATTTGATGTTTCCACTGTTTCTAAGATGTTCCTGTTATTTGTAGACTGCCTTAGTCTGATAACATTTTAAAGTATTTTAGCTTTTCTTTTCTTTTCTGTGAGTCTTGTTAGAATCAGTGCTCTATCCTTGTCCTTTGTCATGCTTCAATATTTTCTGTTTCTTTGTCTCTATCGCATTGCATATTTTATTATTATATTATGCCGGTGGACTTCAGCTACGCTTTACCCAATTTTCCCCCCAATGTAGAAAATAATGTCATGATTTCATGCAATATCCCTGGGTAATATATTTACATTATTTGCATATTTGGGATTTTTTTGCTAAATTTGTTTCAGTCTGGAGCTATTTTGGATGGTGATGACTCTACAAGAAGTGGGATGCAAGAATTAGAGGTGCTTCTTCCTTTTCATTTGTTTATTTTTTTTTAATGTCCCACAACTTGTCTTTGGATTGTTTGTTTGAAAAAAGAATTATTGCAATTTAACTAATATGTGTGTATGTGTGTGTTTTTTTGGTACCATCCCTGTTTTATGTTTTTATAAATGAAATTCCACAGAAATGTCCCCAAACAAAAGCAAAGGTAAAAAAATCTATTTTTCAACAGCTCTGATTGCTAGCAACTGTAGAAATATCTATGGTTTCCTCTATAAGTTCTTTAATATCACTTTCGCAATGGGTAAGGTAGGAGATGTTTGTTTGAGATTCATAGCTTACATATTCATAATTCATTTTTCAACATTAATTCTAAACATATTTGTTCATATAAAAGACAATGGCTTAAAATGCTAGCTATTTTTTTTTTTTTATCTATAAAATCTAAATTGACATAAGTTTAAAAAAATTGTTAGTGCTAAGCTAAATAGAAATAACAAAAACAAAACAAAAATGTTAAATGGCTACAAATAGTCCAATTGGAGAAAAGTACCAACGCATTTTCATAAAGAAAAAAAAACATATGTTGGCTCATAAATACTTTCCTTTCTTTTAAGTGTCAAAATATGAACCGTCCATATTTCACTTCAGTCTTGGATTTATTTACTCGAATGGGTGTACATGTCAAACTCCTTATACTTGTAAAAGTATTATTGTTCAAGGAAAAAGAAAGAACGAAAGCAGTTAAGGGGTTTTTATTTTCTTATCTAGTTTTAGGTTGTTTGTCATCAAGTTTGTCATATAATGTATTATTTTGATAAACCCCTTCACTGTTACATATTATTCCTCGCCCCATTTCCACCCCCCTTTCTGTGCTGTAAACAAAACTAAAATGCTCTATACTTGTATACTTGGACGCACAGCATAGATACACATTGGTATAGTAGAGCTATGATTACGTGCGTCCACAGCGCGGTGAAAGGGTTAATGGCTTTAAATCAAACCCATAATTGTTTTATCTTACTCATGGGCTCATTTTTTGCAAATTAAATTTTTGGGATGGCTCTTTTAAAATGTGTTGTTGTTTTTTTTTTTTTTTCCATTATATACCTGGTATTAAATGATTGATGCTTGTAGAGTAGGGTTTGTTTTTAAATATATATCGAAAAGTCACTGTTGGACACTCATTTTGACTTTGGGTTGACTGACTGCTGTCCGCAGTTTTTTTTAATTGTCTATTTTTTTTATTAATTTTTTCTATAGAAGCTTCAGTTACGGTATTTCCACCATCCTTGACTGGAAGAATCTACTTTTCAAAGTTTTTAGAGATATATATTTGCCCTAAGTACCACAAGATTACAAGATTACAATGTTAATGTTGTGAAAGTTGCTCTTCAATTGCTATTTTATTTGCTTTTTCCCATTTTATTTTTAAGTCTCACAAAATCTAACACATTTGCAGTGTTTTCTCATCCTTCTCAAAAATTAACATGTAAAAACAATTTTGCTCTGTATGAGCTAAACTGGATTCCATCATTATATGTTTAAGCCATGCCCTTTCTAAAGTCTTTCAAGTTCAGATTTATTTTGAGGTCATTTACATCTATGTATGATGAAAAACTAATTTAAAAAATTGTCCAAAAAAAAAAAAAGCCAAATAGTTTCTTCTAATAAGTTCAAATTCATGGGTTTCCAGTTTACTACATATACCTTATGTTGTCTGTTGTTTGTAGGATTTAAAACAATATTAAAACGTGAAACTATACTCTGTATTGTGGAGTTAGAGGCTTTAACTCTATGTTAATGTGGTTATTAATTCTGGTTCGAAAATTACCTCAGAGAGAAACGGTTGCCTGGCTTCAAAATGATTTAGATTTTGTGTTATTTGTTAGCGTTAGAGGCTTTACAAATGGACTGTACTATATTATTATTATTATTATTATTATGAGACGCTATTACTAAGTGGACATTACACAAGATACGCCATTGGCCTTGTGGTTATTAAACCTGTTTTGTTTATTTGTTTTTACATTAAAAAAAAAATTATTATCGAGGAATCAACTATGTGATTTATATTGTGTGTTATTAGTTGGTGTTAAAGACAATACAAAAGGATCATACTGTATACATGTTATTTGGAAGCTCTTACTTAGTGTGTATATTCCCCAAC
Source organism: Elysia chlorotica (assembly GCA_003991915.1). Classification (NCBI taxonomy): domain Eukaryota; kingdom Metazoa; phylum Mollusca; class Gastropoda; family Plakobranchidae; genus Elysia; species Elysia chlorotica. Next base: position 78,326 of record RQTK01000120.1, on the reverse strand, counting down.
ATTATGGTCTTGAATCTGGTTATTGAATATTCCTCAGGAGAGAAACCGTGACCTAGCAGCCTTGCTGGAGAAACATGTACAGACAAATGAACACCTCAACGCTCAGAACCAACAGCTTGTAAGTTTTCACTTTCATGCATGTGTCCGCTAAAGCAAGAGTATCTTTTTTAAAAACAGATTATTTTCTGAAGTCAATTAGTACTAAGGCTGTCCACTTATGTCCTAAGTCTGAATGTTGAAAGACGGATATCACTTACTTTTTTTATTAAAACAATTTTTTGTATGTTAACTTAACTGAAAAGATAGTTATCCATACCAGTTTCAAATTTCTGTTTTGATCTTTGAAATCTAAGATAGCTAAGAATGAATGACTTTATTATTGAAGCATTGTGTCTATTTCAGTGTATTCAAAGATGAATGTCCTTATTATTAAAGGATTATGTCTGTTTCAGTGTACCTAAAGATGTATGTCTTTATTATTAAAGCATTGTGTCTATTTTAGTGTGGCCAAAGATAAATGTCTTTATTATTGAAGCATTGTGTCTATTTCAGTGTAGTCAAGGATAAGTGACTTTATTATTGAAGCATTGTGTCTATTTCAGTGTAGCCAAAGACGAATGTCTTTATTGTTGAATGAAGCATTGTCTCAAATTTAGTATAGCAAAAAATGAATATCTTAATTATTGACATGTGATTTCCATTTCAGCGTGAACATTCCAAAGCATTGCAAGACCAGTTGGAAGCAGAAAGAAATCTATTCCATGAGAAGCAGAAAAAAGACATTGGCTCACTCAAAGAACAACTACAGGTATTCAGAATCCATGGAAATTATATAAGCATGGGGATGTTAATATTTTTAAGCCTATAAGTTTACTTGTCTCTATTGTGCGAAAGGTCATGTTGGATGGTCCAATTTGAAACATGAGGCAATTTTTTAAATTCTGATATTATGTTTTTTTTTAAGATCAGCTCATCTAATTTTTTTATAGGTAGTAAATGATTTTTCATCCATCATTATGATGGATCAAAACAAAGGAATTGTTTGTTTACTTTGTTTTTTCTTTTTTTTTAATGTTGACTGAGCAATTCCAAATCAGAAACAGAGAAAATAGGACCAAAAGGTATTCAGGAACCATGGATGCAGACATGATCTAAGTCCATGCCATTTGTATTTTAAAATATGTTCACATTTTGACCTAGCTCTGGACCTCAATGGTGAGTTTGTCTGTCTTGCCATATGTCTCCCGTCCACAATATAGCCTTTATTTATAATTCTGATGCTGGACGTTAAACCAACTCAACTGCCATAATTATGTCTTTCTAAGATTTTCAGTCATTTTGTGTGTCTTCCCGTCCTTAGGTACATATTCAAACCATTGGCATTCTCGTGGCAGAGAAGACCGAACTTCAGTCTCAGGTCAGCCAGTCCCAGAGAGTCTCTGACCAGAGGATAGGTACGTACCATTTTTTTTCTTTCAATGTCAGAGACATTGTAAAAAATAAGTAATTTCATGAGACTTTCATTATCAAGTTCTTTAACGCATCTATTCATCAATTATTTGTAACGAAATGCCTACCTTTGCACGCGCAAAAAAACAACAACTAAGCATTGATTAGTTTTAGAGCCTCTATGTTGCCTAGTGAAAAGAGGGTGGAATCAGTCATGATTCAAACCTGAAATCTGCTTGCCAGTCCACAGCGATTTTAGCTGAACTGTATGGTACCATTTTTTTTCTCTTTTTAAATTGGTTAATTTTTTGTTTGTTAAATGCAATGTAATGTTGAATCAAAGAGATCTCTGTTCACCTTTTTTAACCTCTCCTGTCTTCTGGGTATGATTTTCATGATAAAGATTGCAACAGGCCATGATTTGATACAAGTGTGCATAACTGACATTTTTTTTTCCTTCTTTTGTTCACTTACTTGCAGAAGAAATAGAAGAACTGAATGGGCGGTTGAAAGCCTCAAGACAACGGGTTTCTGACCTTGAGCGAAGTCTGTCAACATCTTCACAGTCAAGTCAAAACCTACAAAGAGTAAGCATGGTGGCAGTCCTTATATTATATAAGTCGTATATTTGAAAGAAAGCAGAAATGGAAGGCATCGGATTATGGAAGAAAAACTGCAATGCCCTGCTGAAAAATATTTTTTTTTGACTATAAACTATTCTGGAAAAAAATGTTTGAATAAAAGACCACATGACTTTTTCAGGATCCCTTAATGAAAGCATTTGTTTGTTTATTCTGTTTATTTAGCCAATAAATGGATATCTTGGGTAGGAAAAAAACACAGCACCAGATTGTTTTCAGATCCACCCATCTACACCTTTCTTTAAATCCGTTTATTTATTTGACAACTCTTCATTTCATCTCCATGAAAGAACTGAATATATGTATATCTATATCTATATTAACCTTATGTGCATTACTTGCTCTTCATGGAAGAACTGAATGAGTCAGAACAGGGCCTAAAATTCTTTTTAAAAAATAGGTGCTGACATTGATAACTTAGGCTGGGGAGGGGGTGTCCGTTCCATGTGTTTTTAGAGGAAATTCAATTCATATCTTTTTAGTTATACATCCACTTAAATATCTGATGTTCCTTTTTTGGTAAACAAACTGTGATTATACCTGATCATGCAGTATCTCCCCTTTTGTATCTTGATAATATTACGAACATATGAAAGTGTTATCAGCATTGATTTATGAACAGTTTAGCCAACCTAATTATTCAAAACTTAGATTAGTCCTAGTCCTATTTAGTCTAAGAAGAACCGGTAATAGTCCTATCTGGTAAACAAAAACAACTAAAAAGTTTCTCCTCCTTCCTGTTAGTCTGCTGCTGAACACTCCAAAGAGGTTGAAAGATTAAAGATGGATCTTTACAATTCAAAGTGAGTTATTAGTTTGACTTTGACTCTTTTGTTTTATTCTGAAATATACAAATAATTTAGGTTTTGACCATGACTCTTCTGTTCCATTGTGTAAATAATGAGCTCATTACATAATGATAAAGCGCAATGTGTGAAAGATCTCAAAGATTTTCCAGTAAACTGTCTTACAAATTTTTAAAATTCTGTGCATCTGTTTTGAGACTTCCTATGCTGTACATCCAAAGTTATGACATGGAAAGTAATACATGTAATACACAGGAAAGTAAATTAATAAATACATAAATTCCGAAGGCCAAAACACATCATTTTATGGGCAGCTTTTCTTTTACAGAAAAGAGCTTTTTATTATATACAGACCTTTTAAGTTGAAAGAGTATTTTGTTGGTGATTATTGTTTTGTAGGAAACACAAAGAAGAACTCCAGCAACAAACCTTAGAGCTGCGGGAACAATTACAGCTAAAGGTAAGATTTTGTTCTTCTGTTGATGCAAAATGGCAAAATACATAATTTTTGTACAAATCAGGATACAGAGGCAGTCAAATTTGGTGTCAGTTACCTTAAAATGAACTGTAGATAAAAAATTTCTCAATCATGTTGTATTCAAAAAACTTTCTGGTGTACATTGTAATATTTCTCTTTCAGACTTCTGAAAATGGATCCTTACAAGTTTCAGTCAATGATCTTGAAAAGAGGCTGGAGATGGCAGAACTTTATGCACAACAGGTTTGAACATTTTTTACATGCAGTGGAATTAGCTTAAGATAAACCTCATGAACACAACCTGAGAGCTTATTTAATCCCAAGTTTAGAAATTAACAGAGGATGTAGAGTGAGAAATAAAAATCTGTGACTTGAATTAGAAAAAAAAGAATTGGTGCCTGAGAGATAATAAAAAAAAAGACATAGTTTTCTTTTAAACGGATTTAACTGTACTTTCCGAAATATTTAATCACTTTAAACAGGTATAATTGTAAGTAATTCGTTATTTATGTGTAATTTTTGTTCAGTTTTGTTTAAATGCTCTTTGTTCAATTTCAACTAAAATTGGTCTTACTCGTTCATATTTAAAGTTATTAACACAGGCTTTTGATGTAATTAAAGCGAGAAAGGTTTATTATGATGTGTGTTTATTGTTGTGATATGTGAGCAATTCCAGCTTGCTACTGAAAAAAAAACAACTTTTTACCATGAACCATTTGTGTTTCCTACCTCTTCCTCTTATGAGGCAATGCTACTATATTTTTTTGTTATAATAAATTAATAATGTTCATTTGTCTTCAGCTCTCCAGTGAGAATGAAAATTCCCAAGGAAACTTTGAAGTCCTGAACAATCTACAGAAGGAGCGAGACAGCTTGGTAGAGCGACTTAAACAAGTGAGTGATTCTTAAATATTATTATTATTATTAATATAATTATCATTACTATTATTATTATTATTATTATTATTATTATTATTATTATTGTTAT
>RQTK01000120.1:37434-71859 GCA_003991915.1 Elysia chlorotica | reverse complement strand
TAAAACTGCAAAACCTTTCTTCTTGTAAAAAAAATCATTATTCATGTTTTTATATTAACCTTTTTATACCATCACATTCATCCACAGATCACAGTTTTAACAGGAGAACGAGAACAACTGCTCAACAGACAACATGATCTCGAGGGATCTTTGATAGAGCTTCAGAGGAAATTAGGTTTGTTCAGCTTCTCTCTCTGTCATGTAGAGTATAATGTTGTCTCCTACTTATATTTCAGTTCTGGATAACCTCCTATGTTAGGCATGATTACTTCATTGTAGAGGGAGAAAAGATCTGGGGAGCTTCAACAGCCCTGTCTGACACTTTGCTTTTTGACTTGAGATTGAGCAGATTTTACTGTTCACTCACATATTTTTTATGTCAATATATCTAATATTTATATAATTATACTACTTTTTTTTAACCAAGTCAATTTTTTTATACTATCCATATATCTTCTCATCATGAATGTGTTTATGTCTTGACTTTTTCTTTTTTTTTCTATTCATTTTACTTTCCCCATCTATAATGTTCTTATGTAATGTTATTATGCAATTAAGCATTTTAATGATGATATTTTAGCTTTTCTAATTGCTTATTGATATATTGCAATGATAACTTGTACTAGTTTTACCAAAGTTTTCCTACATTTAGAACCATATGTGAAGTTGTAAGAATTTTTAGTAAAAAATCTATTTTTAATCTAAAGCGTTCTGAGCCTAAATCTGTTTGCTGTAGAGCGTTACAGAAATAAATTGTATAACTATCTGAAAAAATCTACTTTTAATCTAAAGGGCTCTGCGCCTAAATCTTTTTTCTGTAGAGCGATACAGAAATAAATTTTATAACTATCTGAAAAAATCTACTTTTAATCTAAAGGGCTCTGCGCCTAAATCTTTTTTCTGTAGAGCGATACAGAAATAAATTTTATAACTATCTGAAAAAATCTATTTTTAATCTAAATGGCTCTGAGCCTAAATCTGTTTGCTGTAGAGCTTTACAGAAATAAATTTTATAACTATCTGAAAAAATCTATTTTTAATCTAAAACGTTCTGAGCCTAAATCTGTTTGCTGTAGAGCTTTCTGATCTTTCTTTATTCGACTCAACTGTCTGTTAACAAATCCAGTAACACCTATTAAACTGTAAAGATCTGGCTTTACGTTTTTATGAAAACTAAAAGTAAATCAAAACTCCGCTTAAAAGTTACATGGAAGAGAAGGAATTAAATTATACTTACCTGCATGAAAGGTATATCTTTTTCTTTTCTTTTTTTTCATTTGTGGTTATGTTATGAAAAAAAAAAATTTCTAAAAATGTGACTTTTCCCTTTAATTCTAATCCAGTAGGCGAGTAAATTACTTAAAGATCAACCAGTGGAAATTCAGTGTTCTCAGCTCTGTAATCGCCCATTTACGGATACCTTTTTCTCAAGACTTAATTGCCTTGACATTTGCCTATTTTGCAAATGTGGACATATGCCTTTTTCGACTCAAGTAAAAATTTACCCATGTTAAAAAAACAGCAACTCCTGAGTAATAGTCTGATAATTTAATTGTGGAAATGGGGAACTTTTATGTTGACACCAAGATGTGAATACGGATATATTCATGTAGAATAATTGACATAAATTTATCACTAATATTTAACTCCTTTGACAGCATGAAGATCTGAACCAGAAGCTGCAGCAGGAGCGCGACCAAGTGACAGAGCAATATCAGCAATACACAGAACAGCTGCGGCACCAGACTCAGCAGTTAACTCAACAGGTAATGCTGGACACGGAAGAGGACAGACAAGTTAAAACACAGTTTGTATCAAGGATCTGTTGGAAAAAAGCAAGGGCAGTTTTAAAATATTGATTGGTGGCGGAATGCAAAGCTCTCTCTCTTCTAGTTTGGTGTCTTGAGGATCCTCTAATGGGACATGATGCAGGAGGACTTGGTTGATTATATTATACTGACACAGACTCAACCAGAAGGGGGAAAAAACTGCCCAATGCTGAAATTGGAGTGGGAACCGATAGAAAAAAAAAAGCTACCTCCATCTCAGGAGAAAATGGTTTTGGATAGTTACTGTTAGGGCATCCAAAATTGGCTGAAAATCTGATATAGTCAGGAAGACGACCTGAAATACTGACCCTAACTCCTTAGACATCCAAAACTAAATCTGGACACAGATGGTTTACTTTTGTTTCTGAAACTGATAATCTTGTTTTAAATAGAAGTTCAAGCAAATAACTTCAAGGGAAAAGGGAGAAAAGGGAATAGCTCAGGTAATCCTAGCCTGAAAGCTTTTCACCCAATTCGGAGGTATAATGGAGAACAATAGCGAAAAAAAAAACAACCCAGAATTTATAGAAATGCATGCTTCCTATGATCATATGATCCTATATTTGTCATTTCGTAAATGAAGTAAGGAAAAAAAGTAAAAGTAGGAACCTGATCACACGAAGTAATATAATTAAAATGAAAAATGCAAAACATAAGATAAGATAAGATAAGATAAGATAAGATATAACTTTATTTGTCCTTTAAAGGCACATTTGATGGTCCGTATATGCAGCATGACAAAACAGTATAGACATCTCTTCTATTTTTTGATTATGTGAAAAAAAATAATCATTATTCATGTTTTTATATTAACCTTATTTTACCATCACATTCATCCACAGATCACAGTTTTAACAGGAGAACGCGAACAACTGCTTAACCGACAACATGATCTCGAGGGATCTTTGATAGAGCTTCAGAGGAAATTAGGTTTGTTCAGCTTCTTTCTCTGTCATGTAGAGTATAATGTTGTCTCCTACTTATATTTCAGTTCTGGAGATCCTCCTATGTTAGGCATGATTACTTCATTGTAGAGGCGGAAAAGGTCTGGGGAGATTCAACAGTCCTGTCTGACACCTGGGGGGTGGTCCAGGGGTAGAACATCGGCTTCCGACGCAAAAGGTCCCGAGTTCGAATCCTGGCTCTTGTGTTCCCTGCTGGTTGGGTCGGTGTCAGTATAATGTGACCGTCTGAGACAGGAGTCTGGTATCCCTGCCCTGTCTCGTGGTGGCAGCACATAAAAAATGTCAGACGTCCGTCTTGGGGCCCGTCCACAATATAGCCTATATAGTACTGCTGTTGGACGTTAAACCAACCCAACCAACCAACCTGTCTGACACCTTTGCTTTTTGACTTGAGATGAGCCGATTTTACTGTCCACTCACATATTTTATAGTGTAAATATATCTCATATTTATATAATTATACTACTTTTTTAAGCCAAACCAATTTTTTTATATACTATCCATATATCTCTCATCATGAATGTGTTTGTCTTAACTCTTTTTTTCTTTTTTCTTTTAAATTCATTTTACTTTCCCCACCTACAAGGTTTTTATGTAATGTTATGTTATTATGCAATAAAGCATTCTAATGATGATTTTAGATTAAAGTTTTTTTACATTTAGACCCATGAAAGAGTTTTTTGTAAAAATCTGTTTCTAATTTGAAAGGTTCTGAGCCTAAATCTGCTTACTGTAGAGCGTTATAGAAATAAAATTTATTACTATCTGATTGTCCCCCCGCCCGCCCCCCGCGCCCCTTCCTCGAGTAGAAGATTACGGCAACGCCCCTGCAGCCCCGGCTGTTGAGCCCCAGACGCCGGCGGTGCCTCCAGAGGTGGAGCAAGAGCTGGAGAGTCTGCGCTGCAACATGGCCCAGGCCACAGAGACTCTGGAGAGCCAGGTCCGCGACAACATGCAGCTCAGCAGGTGATGCGTTGTTAGTCAATCAGTCAACTGTTTAATCCTTCCATTACCAGTAGTGAAAAATTTGTAACACAAATGTAGTATCAATATACATGCAGCTCAGCAGGTGATGTGTTGTCGGTCGACTGTTTAATAGTTCACTGTTTAATCTGAGACAGGAGGGGGCGCGGTGGTCCAGGGGTAGAACATTGGCTTCAGACGCAAAAGGTCCCGAGTTCGAATCCTGGCTGTTGCGTTCCCTACTGGTTGGGTCGGTGTCAGTATAATGTGACCGTCTGAGACAGGAGTCTGGTATCCCTGCCCTGTCTCGATCCCCGCCCTGTCTCGTGTGTGGCAGCACATACAATAGTCAGGCATTAGTCTTGGGGCCTGTCCACAGTATAGCCTATATAGTGCGATGTTGGAAATTAAACCAACTCAACAACAACAACTGTGTAATCCTTCCATTACCAATAGTGAAAAATTTGTAACACAAATGTAGAGTCAATATAGCCTATATAGTGCTGATGTTGGACATGAAGCTACTCAATTTTATAATATAAACTGTCATCAACTAGTCATTTACTCCTTAAAAAATGTATTAATATTAGAATAAAAACGAATGCACTTTTAATCATCATTGTTCTGATCTTGTTTGCGCTGGCCTGTTCCAGGTTACTGGAGGAGAAAGAGGACCGCATCTCCCTCCTGGAGAGGACTGTGGAGGAGATGGACCAGCGCGAGGGTGACCAGGCCCAGCTGTTGGAGAGCGTCCAGTCTGACCGCACGGCTCTGAGTCGGGCCCTCACCCAGAACAAGGACCTGAAGGGGCAGCTCTCCGAGCTACAGGCCGGCTTTGTGAAGATGGTGAGTACGGTGGTCAGGGGGGGGAGAGAAGGGCAAACTGGTTTTATGATTTTATCAAAAAGGTGTACCCAGAACAAGGACCTGAAGAGCTACAGGCTGGCTTTGTGAAGATGTTGAGTAGGGTGATTCGAGGGGGAGAGAGAAGAACAAACTGGTTTTATGATTTTTTTATCATAAATAATTTTTGCTGCCTTTGAGATAATCAATAGAAACTTATGTTTGCTTATTTCTGCCTTACAATCAACACAAGTTTCTATTAAGGTAAACCAAAAACCTATTTGTCCAAATTTAATGTGAAAGCTTTGTTAGATAGATCTCATTTTCACCTTTTTGATATATCACTTGCATTTTGTCATAAGTCTCACTTATGCCATAACTGTGGCTTTTTGACTCTATGTAAGGCAACAAGGGTAAATCAGGTATAAGTCGTGAATTTGACTTTTGGAGTTATTCATAGTTTTTTCATAGTGTTTAAAAAAACGATCAAATGCACTTTTAAGAGATTGAAAAATTTCAACCCTATCATTTGTAGAACCAGATTAGTTTGAAAATGAAAAACGTAAATATGTAGTAGTTTTAAAGGTTTAGAGGCTCTAGCTCAAAAACCTATACTAGTGACTTGTGCCTGATTCACCATGGTTGCCTCACATATATAGTAAGATTCTTTCAACTTCATGCTAAAATTAGGCTGACAATCAATTACCGCTTGGCACAGAGTAATCACAACATGTAGTGAATAACACATTTATGGTCCACCTTTTCAAGTAAATGTAGTAATATTTTTTCAAACTTATGCTAGTATTAGACTGACTCCCTTAATTTGCTTTTGCAGAGCAATGACAACATGGAGATTGTGACCAGGCTTCAAGCAGAACAACATGCACTTGGCGAACTCCAAGCCCAACTGGCATCCAAGGACAGCGAGCTGACAGACTTGAAGCAAATGGTGAGTCCCAACCGGGATGTTACTGGTTCAAAATCCATGATCAGTCAAAAAATTTGTTTGTCCGATTTTGTTCTCTACTGTTTGGGTCGGTGTCAGTATAATGCGACTTGCTGAGACAGGAGCCATGGTATCCCCGCATTGTCTCTGTGTTGCAGATACAATTGTCAGAAAATAGTCTTGTGGCCTGTCCACAATATAACCTATATATTGCTGACTTGGATGTTAAATAACTAACTCAACTCAACTCATCTGCTTATAATCACATTCTTTTACGAAATAGCTATCAAGACAAAAGACTTTTATTTCAGTGCTTTTGCACACGACAACCAAACTCTTTACCCCTTATCTTTCATTGTCTAAATATTGGAAAAAAAACCCCAAAGATATTAATATCTCAGTGCATTTAACTCTGCCATGAAACCTGTTACTGCTTATCTTTCATTGTCTTAACATCGGCAAAATAACAAAGATATTAATATCTCAGTGCATTTGATGATATGATGGAAAGCCTTGCTACTTATCTGGTATCTCTGCACTGTCTCCAGAGACATGTGTGGCAGCATGTGAAATTGTCAGAATTTGGTCCACATATAGTATATTGATTAGACGCTAAGCAATAGTCAAATAAACAAACAAAATTTACCTCTTATCTCTGTCATTGTCTAGTTATCGGCCAAAGAGACAGAGATGTCCCAGCTCCGAGAGGCGAGTCAGCACTTAGAGAAGGAGTCTTACCAACAAGACCAGATCAAAGACAGACTGCGGCACTACGAGGCTCAGGCACAACTCGTAGACACCTTGCAGAATGAGCTGACCTCAGCACAGGTAAGAGAGAGAGAGGGGGAGAGAGGGAGGGAGAGAGAGAGAGAGAGAGAGAGAGAGAGAGAGAGAGAGAGAGAGAGAAGGGAGGGAGAGAGAGAGAGAGGGGGAGGGAGAGAAGGAGTCCTACCAACAGGACCAAATAAAGGACAGGTTGCGGCACTATGAGGCTCACAGCTGCTAGACACCCTGGCAAATGAACTGACCTCACCGTAGGTGTATGCTGTTCATGTAGTCCATATCGCATGATGAAAGGCCTATTCCTTGCTATATGTGCTTTTTAATCAGTTTATATGTAAGCTGTCTATATCTCAATGAGACCCATTCCATCTTCTATCTGTCTCTTTCCTGTTTTCCAACCTATTGAAGCCTAAATTGCTGTGTTATTTTGATAGTTCACTGATTATTTCCAATTAGTTTTATCTAACGTTGATTTTGTTGTTGTTGTTGAACTGAATCACTTTGAAAGTTAAACAATTATTTTCTTTTTTATATCTAACACGATAGTTCAACAATTATTTCTAATTAGTTATTATATGACACTAATCAATGTTTTTGTTGTACTGAATCACTTTGAGAGTTAAACGATATTTACTTTTATGTATCTAATACGATGGTTCACCGATTATTTCTAATTAGTTATTATCTGACACTAATGGGTTTTCTTTTTGAACTGAATCACTTTGAGAGTTAAACAATTTTTTCCTTTTATATTTAACTAACACGATGGTTCACCATTTATTTCTAATTAGTTATTAATATTATCTGACACTAATGGTGTTCTCGTTCTAATCCAGGATATGATGGAAGCCCTCACAACACAAAACTGAGTCTTACCAACAAGACCAGATCAAAGACAGACTGCGGCACTACGAGGCTCAGGCACAACTCGTAGACACCTTGCAGAATGAGCTGACTTCAGCACAGGTGAGAGAGAGAGAGAGAGAGAGAGAGAGAGGGGGAGGGAGGGAGGGAGGGAGAGGAGTCCTATCATCAGGACTAGATAAAGGAAGGGCTGTGGCACTATGAGACTCAGAACTTGGAGACACCCTCCAAATTGAGCATGATAAAAGTCCTATTCCTTGCTATATGCGCTTTTTAATCAGTTTATATGTAAGCTGTCTAGATCTCAATGAGACCCATGCCATCTTCTATTTGTCTCTTTGCTGTTTTCCAATCTATTGAAGCCTATAAGTATATTACTGTATTCATCAATTATTTCTAATTAGTTATTATCTAACACTTATGTTTTTTGTTGTTGGAACTGAATCACTTTGAGAGTTAAACAATTATTTTCTTTTATTTATCTAACACGATGGTTCAACAATTATTTCTAATTAGTTATTTTCTAACCCTAATGGTTTTTTATGTTGAACTGAATCACTTTGAGAGTTGAACAATTTTTCCTTTTATATTTAACTAACTCGATGGTCCACCATTTATTTCTAATTAGTTATTAATATTATCTGACACTAATGGTGTTCTCGTTCTAATCCAGGATATGATGGAAGCCCTCACAACACAAAACAGTGAGCTGCGCACAATGCTTATCAAGGCTACCGAGATAAAGCCTGGCAACCAGTCCAACAATGACGGCCTTGATGATGACACTGACAAGACAAATGCCAGGGATGAAATTGTAAGAGATTGCAAACACCTATTAGCAATAAGATTTCGCAAAAAGTTATTTCACTTTGTCAGAAGACATGAGAGATGTTCAGCAAGCAAAAACGCAACTAAAGTGTCATCTTGTACCTACATTAGATCTAAATAAAAATTCTGTTTCTGTTTGCGCAGTTTTAGAGATAACTAGAATAAGTCATAACTGATTAGTATGCTCAAAGTGTCATCTTGTACCTACATTAGATCTAAATAAAAATTCTGTTTGCACATTTTTAGAGATAACTAGAATAAGTCATAACTGATTAGTATGCTCAAAGTGTCATCTTGTACTTAAAGGAGATCTAAATGAAAATTCTGTTTGCACACTTTCAGAGATAGCTAGAATAGGTCAAAACTGATAAGTATTTCTCACTTCTATTGCCTGATGAGCAAACTTGAATCTCATGTCTTCTATCTCAGTCCAGTAACTATTGGTGAATTATATCATTCCTTTATTGTCATAAATAATAATGTTTTCTATGAAGGTATTACAATTCAAGAGTAGGGGAAAAATTCATGGAGCTCTGGTTTATTTTTGAAAAACCTGGAACATAAGTTGCAAGGATGCAAGTTGCAATATAGTACTTTATATAATTATGGTTTCAACGGATCATGTCAAACTTGATTGGTAAGAAAATAAACAAATGTTAGCGAGTCTTTGCTAAGGTCTGAATCATCTTAACAAAGCAGGCCTGCCATAATTTGAATCATGTTTTTCAGTTCAGCAGCTGAGATTCAAACTTCAGACCTTCTGTTTGTCAATTCAGAGCATTACCCATTGAAGTATCTGGGGTCCCAATCTTCAATGCTGGTACCTAATGTAATTTTTTTAAATTTCATAAATCAATCACAAAACCCAAACCTGATTCAATATAGAAAGCCTTGTCAATACTTCTCTGAATAAGGCCTTATGATTGAGTCAAGCAGTTTGGTGTATGCTTTGTTATACTTTCTTGTACATCTTATCCTAGATTTAAACTTGCCAATTCAGAGTATTTTCTACTGAGCTATTTAAGGCACAACTCTCCAAGCCTTGTAATGTTTTTTGTTCTATAAATCTAAATCTATAATGAACCCTTTACCGAGACAATCTGGAAACATCTGTCTCTGAATAAAATCTTTGTGTGGATTTGGTTAATTTGATGTACCGGTATGATAAATTATGTTGTTCTCCGTCTCAGATCCAGTCCCTGCAGGACACCATCAAACAGCTGGAGAGTGAGAGAGGCAGTATGTACGAGAACCTGAAGGAGCAGAGGCAGCTCTCCGACAGGCTTGGCATACAGATTGCTGATCTCAATGAGGAGCTCATCAGGAAAAGTAGGCCATCTATGTACTAGCGACATTGTAAATGTCAATATCATCATCATCATCATTGTTATCACCATCATTATCATCTCATAATCACCATCGTCATCATCATCATCATCATCATTGTTATCACCATCATTATCATGTCACAAGCACCATTGTCACCATCATAATCATGTCACAATCACCATCGTCATCTTTATCATAGAATTTCTCTGCCTTATCTCAATGTTAAATATTTTTTTTGGAAATTCTTTGCAGTCTTCTTTTGCTGTATTGCCCAAAATTAAATTTCATCAGTTTTGACGAGTTCGCTAAGAAAACACATACCTGTTTATATTTACTAGGTTTATATTTACTCATTCATTTTTTTATGTGTATTAATTTTTATGTATAAATCATAATGTTTACATAAGATACGATTTATCTTATATACATACATTCAGTAACTCCAGCTGTGATATTGTGCTATTGTGATTTATATAGTATGTTTAATTATTGATCTTTATGTCGAAATTCTACCTTTCTATTTTCATATCGTTGTTAACTTTATAATTTGGTTTGTTGTATGAAGAGAGTGTACTTTAATTTCCCATTGTAGGATGTATAAAGATTTCTGTATTCTGTTTCTCCAACCAGCGGCAGACAGCCAGCCTGCAGAGGGGGAGAACCCGCCCATTTCGAGGTCTGAGTATCTGCAGCTCCGCACCGCCATGGAGATGATCCAGGAGAAGTACTTGCACGTCATGCAGGACAAGGCGGAGCTCTCGGACAAGGCTGACCAGCTGGAGCATCTCGTGCTGCAACTCCAGGGAGAGTCGGAGACCATTGGTCAGTTGTTAGTGTAAATGGTTCTGGGTTGTTGTCTTGGGTTGAGGAGGGGGGGTATGCTCCCTCCCTGATTAAACGTAATATATTTGAGAGAAGAGCTTGGATCAAACCCTTTCTCTCTGGTCAAGTGGGTGGTTGTACATGCATGTCATGCAGGATCAGGCAGAGGTCTTGGGGCAAGGCTGACCAGCTGGAGCATCTCGTGCTGCAGCTCCAGGGAGAGTCATAGACCATAGCTCAGTCTTTAGTATTAACGGTTACTGGGTTTTGGGTTTGGGGGGGGGGGGGGTGGCCCTGGGGTAGAACATCGGCTTCCGACGCAAAAGGTCTGGGTTCGAGCCCTGGCGATTTCGCTCCCTACTGGTTGGGTCGGTGTCAGTTTAATGTGACTGGCTGAGACAGGCGTCATGGTATCCCCGCCCTGTCTCGTGTGTGGCATCACATAAAATTGTCAGACGTCCATCTTGGGTCTCGTCCACATATAGCCTTTATAGTGCTGATGTCAGATTTCTTCCCCCATACTGGTTTCGATCTCAAGTAAAATCTGAACAGCTTCGTAATTGTATCGCAGCACGTACCATTGTCATAGAATATTGTCGTGGGATCTGCCCTTAATATAGCCTTGTTGCTGACTAGAGTTCAGAGAGCAATCAAGCAACCATACCCCTCCCTGATTTAGTGTAAAATAGTTTGAGGGTAAACCTTGGATCAGGCTGCCCTTTCTCTGTACTGGTTGGGTCAGTGGTTGTACATGCTTGTCATGCAGGACAAGGCTTAACTCTCGGACAAGGCTGACCAGCTGGACCATCTTGTGCTGCATCTTCAGGGAAAGTCAGGTGCAGAGACCATCTGTCAGTTAGGGTCACAAGTCTAAGTTGTGTTGGTGTCAATAGGTGGGCAGAGGGCAAGATAGCTAACATGCTGAAGGTCTCCAGTTCATTCTACAATCAGTAAGATTCTGTGTCAGTTTTTGGCCCGATATTGGTTTCCATGTAAAAGAAAATGTGAACAGCTCTGTCTTTGTATCGCACTACTTAAAATTGACTCAGATGTTAGTCTTCGGATGGACCCTTCCTAATATTGTTGTTGTTTTTTTTCCATTACATATTTATACATTGACTGAATAAAGGTTCTTGTTTAATGCAATGCTCTTTCTCTTCTGTCCAGGCGAATACATCTCCTTGTACCACCACCAGAGGGCTCTGCTGCAACAGAGGGAGTCACAGAAGAACGACTACATTGCTCAGCTGGCAGGGGACAGGGAGCAGCTACAGGTATGACTTTTTATTTTAGCTTAAGATATCACAGTATTATATGAAAGCTGGGTGAAATGGTAAGGAAAATTGACTATCTTCATATGAGTATTTTTTTTAGTATCGATTACTAAAATCTGACTTGTTTAATGTGAAATTAATATGTTGTATTTTGTGTTGGTTTAAAATTCAGATCTTGAGATTTTCTGTTGTGTCAGGTTAGCAATGCAAGGTAATATTTTACATAAACAAATATGAACAATCCTCAGACCAGTATTATTTGTCTGTGTATGTGTGTTTGTGTGTGTGTTGTGTATTAAGACAAGCCAGGAGATGTACAAGCGCTGTTGATGCAGCTGTTGGGAGAGCTGAACATTTTGCGATATGAAAACAACTCACTTACCCACTCACTCACTTAACTGACTATTATTATTTGTATGTGTGTGTGTGTGTTAGGACAAACTATTAAAATTGGTGATGCCGCTGTTGGGAGAGCGAAGCATGTTACGAATTGAAACCAACCTACATACTCACTCACTCACTCACTCAATCACTCACTTAATTATGAAACCTACTCACTCACTCACCCACTCGCTCAACTGACCCTAATTATTTGTGTCTATGTATGTTTGTCAGGACAAGCTTGGAGAGCTACAAGCGCTGCTGATGCAGCTGTTGGGAGAGCGGAGCATGCTGCCATATGAAAACAACCTACTTACTCACCCACTCACTCACTTAACTGACCTTCACTAATTTGTATCTGTGTACATCTTTCAGGACAAGCTTGGAGAGCTACAAGTGCTGGTCATGCAGCTGCTGGGAGAGCGTAGCATGCTGCATAGCTACACAGAGGAGAGCCACAGCTCTCCTGTACAAGGCCTTCAGCAGCACCACGAGGAGAAACAGCACCACAGGCCTGCCAATGGGGTCGCCAGTCCACACGACAGTGGTAGGTTGTTGTTGTTGTTGTTGTTGTTATTAGTCCAGTGGCCTCTGAGTTTGCGCTCTTTTGCCTAGGGCCATGAAGAAAAAGGCTGCAGTTCTCTGTAGCTGCGCTGAGGTGGAATATAAAGCCGTTTGGAGGTCAGGTCTCATAGGAAGGAAATGCTGTCTTGGTTGGCTAAGACTGGGGCATTGGAACAGTGTGTGTTCCACAGTCTCCAAACTCATCACACAATGGACAAAGTGGTGTGTGTTCTGCGTTGGGTCTGTTCAGGTGAAAGTTGAGTGGTAGGCTGATAAATTGTCACTCTTTAAGCATGCACTAGTGTAAGCCATCAAGGCTTAAAAAAGGGATGAAAATTATACTTGAATTGTTTTGTTTATTTTGTGCTATTTTGGTTATAACAATTAGAGTAATTGAGTGATTGGAACCAGATTTACAAATGAAAAAAACTGATTTGTTCAAATTAATAACCAACTTCAAACCCCTCTCCTACAAAAAAAAAAACCCAACCTGTTGGAATGTGCAGCTAGCACTTTGGTGAGTAAAGCTTTGATTATCTAACAAATTTATTTCGAAAACAGCGGTGGAATTGAAGGTGGAAGAGAAAAGTTAGTAAACTCAAAAAGAAATGTAATGGACCTGAGATGATAGATATTTAAACAGACAAAGATGGCTCAGGTAAGGTAATAACAAGTGCTCCTTACAGTAACAAAAAACTCAACATAATGAGTTTAGTGGTACACATTTTTCTAGAATATAAAATGTGAAGATGTTGAAACACTGTTTTTTTAACTTAACACTTCATAGAGAGATTGAAAAAAAGGTCTTTGTCGCTACATTGTCTTCTTCCTTGCTACTTCATAGCTGATGTGCAGTAAAAACAAACTTTGTCTTCTTCGCTCTAAATTTTCCTGCATTGGTCTACCCTTATGTCACCAGAGTGGCCAGACTACACAAGTTCTGAGAGCGACACAGACAGTGAAGTGGAGCCGATAGTCGGCGGGCAGCAAGGGCCCTCAACTCCAGATCTGCAGGATGCACACTTCTCGCCCCATCTATCCTCACTACCAGATGGGACTCAACCAAACAGGTCGGTGTTGCACAAGGGTGTTGATGTCTGCCTGTGTTTCTTCTATATAGTCCTGAAGTTGGATGTTTGAGGGGGAGGGAGGAGGGGGTTTAGGGGCAACTGGCACAAGTGATAGAGCATTGGCCGCCCAATCTAGAGGTCTCTGGTTTGAAACACACGGCAAGTGGCGAGAAGTGCTTATGATGCTCACGTTATAGCCTATGTAGCACTGACGTTGGACGTTAAATCAACTCAACTTAACTCCCTAGGTCTTATGGCACTGTCTCTGTGTGGCATCACCTAAAATTGTCAGACGTTAGTCTTCAAGCCCGTCCAAAATATAGCCTATGGCAACAAATAAATAGACAAGTAATGTAGAACCAAAGGATTTCCCCTATCCACGTTGCACATGTATTATAATTTACTTTTTTTCTCCATTTTTTTCTTCAGTGCGGTTGTGGAAAACGGACACGGGGATGGAGGAACTGGAGACCACCATGATGAGCACCATCATAGTCACTACAGCCATCATCATCATCATCGGCACCGGCACCATTCCCACCACAGTCATCACGAAGCAGAGTCCCTGGAGAAGGATGGCACGGCTCGAAAGATCCTAACCCTGCTCACGGAGCTGGGCCACTCTCACATAGTCGAGCAAATTCCCCTCATAGACCGCAACTTCCTACCATGCAAGTTCTGCAAGGGTGCTGTGCAAATTGTTTGAAAGAGCTGAACAAGACAAGAACACACCCCCATAGCAAATTCCGTTTTGTTCCTCTTTCTCTGGGTGTAGATCTTAACCTTTTCACTTCGCGTGATTTAAGGCGTGTTTCTTGTGTGCGCACCATTTCGGGAATTTCTTTTTCAATTAAAAAAAAATTTATGAAAGTTAAATGGAAGGTGTGCAGTTTAGCAGTTTATTGCAAAGATGTGCTAGCACAAGAGCATATCAGTGCACACAAGTGAGAAAAGGTTAATGATTCTTCACATAAGAGCTTTCACTGTCTTTGTTGTTTTATTTTCAAACAAAACAATGGCCTTACTGAGAAAAGATTTTCAGTTATTTTAAAGATGTCGCATCAGACATCTTTACGACAATGCTTTGCTGAACTCTTATGTTTCTGATGCTTTGTCAAAGACAACCCATGCTTAAATGTTATATTATTATTATTTTATTTTTCTTCCTTGATGACTCAAACATTCTGTGTTATAAATTATACATATTTCATGACTGTATAGTTAATGTGTGCTCTGGCATTTGATTCTAGTTGTTTTTTTGAAAGAATGAATGAATGGCAATTGTATTTAAAAATATCTGTAAATGTAAATATTTATTTAAGAAAGGGCATCTGGTTGCTTACAAATTGTATTGTAATTGTTTTTAACCCTCGTAGTGTTTACGGCCGATTAAATCGGCCGTAAAGTCGCTGCTGTGGTGTTTCGGCCGATTAGATCGGCCGTAAAAGAGGGTTTATTTTATGGCGGACTAAAGAGTCTGTACACCGCCAAATAAATCGAAACTACTCTTATAGGAATAAAGAAGAGTTCCACTTCCTTCCAGTGTTGTTTTGAATGCAGACAACAGCTGTTTTCAGCTCAAATTTTGTTTACATGTTGACACTCGATTTTCTCTTGAAAACTACAAACTCTAACAATTTATAACCAAGGAGCAGGTCCATCAGGAAGGAAATTACTTACTCGAGAACAAGTTTTAGATGTCTTAGATGGTTAGATTGATGATTATTTTGATATTTTCAGTTATTTTATCTAGATCTAGATCTAGTAGTGGCAGTGAAGGCAGGGAGCCAGTAGTTAGATCTAGATCTAGAATCTAGATCTAGATTTAGATCTAGACCTAGGGATTCAGTTCCAAGAGCAGTTGAGATAGAAGTAGATAGAAACGGGGATGTAGATCTAGATGTAGATCCAGTTGATAAAGAGACCTGAATAACCAGCTAAGTACTCAATCTACTTCTGCATGCTTTTTACATGTATTCTTGTGTGTTGGCAATGGTCAGAGAGAGAACTTCAACTTGGGACCTACTTGACGTTTATGTTCATTAGTTCTGTTGCGTAGATCTGCTACAGCTGGTTTACTCTTGGTGTGAGGCTATTAGACCTATACATTTTCTGAAAGCTGAATAAATTCTCTACAACTTTTATTCTTATCTTTTTGAGCTAAACATGTTGGTTTCCAAGTTATTTGATAACAAAGTAGATATTTTTTAGGCTAGAAACCTGACCTTGACATTTCAAGGCCAAGGCCAAGGTCACAAAACACTTATATGGTACCGAAACCCGCTTCAAAATTTTCTAGACTCTCTCAGCTTTCAGAAAATGTATAGGTTTTATGGTTTATAATAAATATTTGCTGCCCCCCAGTCCAATTTATGACCACTATATAAATTACCAAATATAGACCGACACCACACACTAAATACTAGCGACACTTGTAGGGTTGAGTATTTTTATTTTAGACAAGAAAAGAATGAATGAATGGCGATTGTATTTAAAAATATCTGTAAATGTAAATATTTATTTAAGAAAGGGCATCAAGGGGAAGGTTGAAGTGGAATGAGAAGGAAGAGGCTGGTGTTTTTGCGTGGGCAATACAGTTTGAGGCTTAAATATTTTTTCAAATAAAGATAATGAAACTTGGCTAAGAGAGACATTCACTCAACAAAGTTACATTGCATACATGTAAGCAGTGCATGTAGAAATTATTTGAAAGAGAAAAAGCTGAAGTTTTTGAATCTGCAAAAAAAAATGTTATTATATCTTTATTGATTCAAAAGATGTGAAACATGAAAAAACGCTAAAAATAAAAATAGTGCGATTTCATCCTCATCATCATCATCAATGGCAGATGCTGGTTCTCCGTTGAATTAATGAAAAATCAGAAATGCACTCCAATTTAAAAAAGCTCTTGGCAGAGAAGTATGACTCTAGACATTGCCCAGAAGGACTTACTTAACTTTTACCAGAATGGTGATGGGTAGCTCCTATGCAAGCTGTTAAGACAGTCTAGAAATATTTTTTGTTTTTACATTATCATTATTTTTGTTTTGTTTTAAGAGAGGTAGCTTTTTTGTTGATAGAGTTGTAATGGGTAGCTCTTATGCAATCTTATGAAATGTTAAGTCAGTCTAGAAATATTCTTCGTTTTGTATTATTTAATTTATTTTTTTAATTTTTTTTTTGGAAGAGAAGTAGCTTTTTTGATGATAGAGTTGTGATCATGTATTGTGATAACCTAGCGGATCCATAACAAATTGGAATTATTTAGTAAATATTCCATTTTCTTGTGTGACCATCCTTAAATAAATAATATATTAATTATCATACTTTTTGTTTATTTTAAATGCTGATATTATTATGAACTTTTTAAAACAAATCATAGTTTTATGCACAGCTTAGAAGCAAAAATATCGTGATTAAATTTAAACTACACAAATTGCAATATAGACAAATAAATATGTCAAAAGTCTATTGTCAGATAAACTAATATTTATGTTTAAACACACTCTTTTTGATTATTTGGACCACTATGTTGATATGTGTTTGAAATTTTATCCCATAATGGGAACCATAGCCCATATTGCTTAAATAAATAAACAATATTATTATGTTCAATTATAACATCTACCTTTTGGTGTTATGCCTTACAGTATAATTGTGCAGTGCATAAATGACAACTTGTGAAGAGATGCTTGTATTTGAAATTGACCAAAAGTTTTGCAGTTTCCATAATTGAATGGATAAGTGAAATACTGTTTCATTCTAACAGTTTTTTTTTAGCTTGTAGTCAAATTAATATCATAATTATAAAGAGAAAAAAAGAATCACCTGCCAAGTACATTGTATGCAATACATGTGCTTATATACTGTTAGTCTAAAGTTAAACTATATTAAAAAAAAAAAACTTCAAAAATTGTAACTTATTAGTGATGAAAAATACTGAAGTATTGGGCAATTATGAATACTGCTACTTACTTACTTAGTTAACGCAGTCAAACATTTGCTATGACTATTTTCCTTCTTTCTCTGTCCTTCATGTTGCGGGTAAGGTGGTATACCTGAAATATTGTTGATAAACAAAAAACAACTGTTTTAAAAATTGCTTGATACATCACATTGCATTTATAATGTATCAAGTAGAAACATCGGTTTACTATATTTTGTTGGTGTAAAAATCCACTGAAATAAAGAACATAACTTGTTTTCACAATTTTTTTTTTTTTATAATATACAAGAACGACAGCTTTTCACATACTAAAAACCAATACACATGTGTGATTGGTATTGTAGCATGTTTTTTTTTCTTGTCAACTAAATATAGGCGTACATTTATCACAAGCATTGCAAAAGCCTAGTGAGCCTGTTATTCACCTTTGTGTCAATAGTCTCTGTGAGTTTGGCTGTTTTTTGTTTAACATACATTTACAAAAAATTGCTTAAAATGAATATTGAACAGCCTCTCAATGACTGATGATAATCGAATAATAGCCAGTCAAACATTTGCTACGTCAATTTTCCAACTTTCTCTGTCCTTCATCCCGCTAGCAAGGTTTTCCCATGGTATGCTTGTGTTCTCCCCAAGTTGTTCGACATACATGTATGTTCTTTGCTGCTTTCCCACGCTTCTTTTTCCATGACTTGGTTCACATATGATCAGTCGGTGTGTAAGTCCATCCTTGTCCCTATAACAATGGCCGCTGAACTAAGATGCCTATCTTAATTGCCTCCAGGGTAAAGCTGTTATAGAATTATTTGTGTATGGATTAAAGAAACATTTTAGCAGTGTTCTAAGATGTTCATGAATGAATTGAGTTCTGATCTGAGCTCTCATTCTTTTTCGAACATGAAGGAGGGTTTACTTCAATTCCTATTTGTGAGTCTGCGCACACTTTTGTAAAAGAGATATAGGAAGACTAATGATTTAAGGGTTTGATAGAAAAAAACAACACACACACACACACACAAATAAAGCTATAGGTAGTTCTACACGTGTTATAGTATATTGTTTGTATATGCATTGTACATAAGCATTCAAGATGGTGACAGCCAGCGTGCCTCCCAACCAAGCAAACACAATGGAGCTATCTGATGGATTCTTTTTAGCCTTGATCTTGATGTATCAGAAGGGGTATAGATGAGAGGAACAATAATCTAGTGAATATGAGGGAAAAAAACGTTAAAAGGATAATATTAATTTTATACATGTACATAAATGCATATTTGATTCTCAATACATTCATATCATCACATCTCTTTACAAACCATCCACCTCTGGAGCAACTTTGAAGTCTTCAACATTTTTTTTTCCTTAGTCTCTGAAATACAAATTACAATTGTTACTAAGAAAAACAGCATTACTTGCATTACAAAGAAAACAATAACAGAATGCTGCAGATGTGGGGCCTTATCATTGTAAATGGCGAAAAGAGAACTATATTAGAAAAAATGACTGTGGTGAAAGGTTTACATTTAGTAAAAAAAAATTTAGACTGAACATTGACACATCACAAATATTTTATAAGGAGACTATAGTTCTGAAGTGCACAGAGAAGACCTGAATAAGAGCTTGGGTTAAAGACATCGCTAACAGATTCACATCACAGGTAAAATATATTGGTCTACTTAAGCCAATATTGTAAAATGTAAATGTGGTGAAAAAAATACATAATTAAAAATTATGATTAAATAAAAATGGGTTTGTGCATAACTTATGAATATTTAACCAACAAAAATAAACAGTTTCGTATCACACTCAAAGCACTATCCAGATGTAAAAACTCAACAAAATGGATCTGGAGGAGGTGTAGATATTGAATATGATTGCTCCTGTGGCAATATGGGGAAAGTAGAACATTGTAAGAAATGTTAAATTTTAATCATTTCACCCATTTTTATGGCACTTTTGTCATAACATATAATGATGATTCCATTAGTAACCTTGTACAGTGGAAAAAGATATTCATCAATTTAGAAGTACATTTTACATTTATTACCATTAGTTTATGTATATGCTTCTTTTTCGTCATTTTAGTAATCATTATTTGCAAAGATCTTCAAAGCTTGCACCTTTAAGTTGTGAGATGATGCAAATTATATGCAGTGTACTTTTTTGTTTTGACAGAGCCTTATTTTAAGACTTCATGTTTGTTTTAAAAATATTGTTCTTATTTTTTTTAACCCAATATGAAGAGAAGCCTCTGGCTGTTTGTGATAAATAATTTTATTTTCGTTCCTTTTTTCCTCTTCAATGTTTTCATAGGTGCAGGGTCATAACACTTCAAACAAAGTTCTAGTGTTTTACGTTTTGACATATTAACATGATTATTTGATCACTCATTAGTAATTTATTTTGCACATTGTTTTAATTGATAATACATGTACACATTATATTTAATATATTATAAAAATTGCAGTATTGAAACATGTGTTCCCATAAAAATGATTTAATCATTAATGTAAAATTCACAAAAAATATGCACACATCACAAAAAAGAGAGATAAGATAACTTTACAAGAGAATTCAAGTTTGTCAAGTTTTCTTTCTTTTTTTAAAAAATTGTTTGGTTTTAGAATATAACCTGTTAGGATGTGTCTTTTTGGTGATCCTTATCTATGATATGCAATCTTTGTGGGTGGTAATCTAAGCACATGTGAACTACCTGATTTGAGGCGGAGCTCACTCAAGATTGGCCCTCACAACACTAGTGTTCTTGGTCTAAAAACTTGTGTATTTCAACATTTATTTTCCAAGTGAATGAAATATCTATTAACATAAACTGTGCTTAGTCATAAAATTTCAATCTCTTGAGTATTATATATATATAATTATATATATATATATGGTACCATAATCTACTTGTTAAACTAGTACCATGTGTGACAGAGTGAAGACAAGTAAAACAAGGAATTTTTATGACTTTACACAGAATTATTTCCTGATGCTTTTACCTTTGCAAATCTTAATACACTAGTCTTGGCCTGGTCAACAGGATGAAAATGTGATAACAAGAGCGGGGATCAACCTGCTCAAACTTTGGACCACAAATTCCATTAGTCCAGAGTTAGATGTACAAATCCTTTCGGTGTACAAATTCTTTTGGCTAAAAAGAGACAAAGTTTTAACCCTTACATTTCTCCTACATCTCAAATTTGATTACTTTAATACACTGTGTCTCTATTACATTTCCACACGATTTACAATAAAATTATAATTTGCAGCTAAAGCTTAAATGTTATCTCTTATTGGTTCTAGGTCTCCTAAGTTAAAAAAAAAATCAATATGTTTATAAGGAGACAGGGGCACCAGATTGGATTCGAACTTCATACCTATTGATCGTCAATCGTCAGCACTGTGGTCTTCCTATTAGATAGTAACGCATTTCATTCATTTGATTATACATGTAATGCACATGCAATGCCATCTCAGTTTTATCATGTTCTATTTAACTTCTAAAATACTAAAGATTTAAAGTATTTTATAAATGTGGAACATATAATATTGGTCATTATACGATATGTGACGATATGTACTGCCTACTGGAAGTAGGATTAATCCTATGCATTTTTTCTATGTGTCACCTTTTAAGTTTAAGACATGTTAACTACGAAATGTTTAGGAATAAGACACATTTCCTCCCTGCACAATGTTTATGTAAGACTTAACATGATCATAGAAGTGATTTGATTCATATAAGAAAATTGAGCTCATCAGATTCTTTGTTCCCTTCTTTTTAAAAAATCAGATCTTAAAGAGCCTTTTAATTTAATGTTATGATCACATTTGCTATTGTAATATTGTGGCTTAAGGTTGACATTAAACATGCAAACTTTACTTTTAATGAAATGGAAAGTTTTTATCATTTCACTTTCTATTCAAATTTCCTTCTGTTCATTGCACGTGTCAAATTTCAAATATTTGTTAATAATAATGAGAGAAATAATAATAATAATAATACCTACAGGAACGTGAATTGTTTTTCGGTTGTTTTTATTATTTCTTTTGTTGTTGGTTTCTCAGTCGCTAAAAATTATAAAATTGTTCCATATCATCTGCGGCATAAAGTCAACAATCGAAGATAAGTGCGAGAATACAATTCGATTTCATGGAGGAATTGATCTATTATCTATCTATCTATTATCTATCTACCTATCTATTGTCTATCTATCTATCTATCTGTGTCTGTCTGTCTGTCTGTCTGTCTGTCTGTCTGTCTGTCTGTCTGTCTGTCTATGTGTCGACATATAGAGACAAACAGGGACCAAGTCATAATTTATGAATATATAGAGCGACAGAAGAGACACTGTGAAATACAGAGAGATAGAGAGACCGAGACAGAGAAGGAGATTGGTTGGCAGAGAATCTCTGGGCCATGTCTAACAAAAAAAGGCTGGTTGGTTGGTTGGTTGGGTTGGTTTAACGTCCAACAGCAGCACTACATCTATAGGCTATATTGTGGACGGGCTCCAAGACGAACGTCTAACAATTTGATGTGCTGTCACACACGCCACAGAGCTAGCGGGGATACCATGACTCCTGTCTCAGCCGGTCACATTATACTGGAACAAAAAGGCAAAAGGGAAGACTGAACCCGACACAACCTATCCCCACCACCGGCAGTCGCTAAACACACCAGAACTGTATCTTTAGCTACTGTGTTGTTGTACTGATGAAGCTTAATGAAGCGAAACATTTAAATTTATTATAATTACTTCTAGTTGTATAGTGTTTATATGGTTTACCGCAGTTTCCAAGTTGTGGGTTAAGTTCTTTTTTTTATTAGCTAGAACTGAAAACTGTAAGCGCCTTAAAATGACTTCCTAGTCCTAGTCCTACGCCCAAAAAGACTCTCTCCCTCTCAACAAGAGCTTGATCCATTCCCCTTCATGAGCTCCGCCAACCCTGAGAGTTTGGCCCCACCCACAAGAACTTTAGGATAGGATCGTTTGGATCCAGAGACTTTGACAACTTTCACTGTACAGACTAAGCTATACAGTGCCTTTTAATCCCACTCCCCTCCGAACTAGAGATTGTTCTAACTCCTTTAGTTTTCACTCACTCACCAGATTTTCGACTCACCCACAAGAATTTGGACTCACCCACCAGAATTTCGACTCACCCACAAGAACTTGGACTTACCCACCAGAATTTGGACTCACCCACAAGAATTTGGACTCACCCACCAGAATTTCGACTCACCCACAAGAACTTGGACTTACCCACCAGAATTTGGACTCACCCACAAGAATTTGGACTCACCCACCAGAATTTGGACTCACCCACAAGAATTTGGACTCACCCACAAGAATTTGGACTCACCCACCAGAATTTGGACTCACCCACCAGAATTTGGACTCACCCACCAGAATTTGGACTCACCCACCAGAATTTGGACTCACCCACAAGAATTTGGACTCACCCGACAATATTCGGCCCCACCCACTAGAACGTGGCCCCACCCACCATAGTTTTGGCCCCTCTTACCAGAGTTTGGCCCCACCCACTAGAACGTGGCCCCACCCACCATAGTTTTGGCCCCTCCTTCCAGAGTTTGGCCCCACCCACTAGCACGTGGCCCCACCCACCATAGTTTTGGCCCCTCCTACCAAAATTTTGAACCCATCCGACAATATTTGGCCCCACCCCCCAGAGTTTGGCCCTACCCACCAGAACTATAGATGGTAATCGTGTTGTTCCAGAGACCAGAGCTCTTGATGACACTTGTGGCGTTCTTCACGCCTTCGTTTATGGCACTCACCATACCTGTCAAGAATATCGCGGACACACTGGTCATCATTCGCAACCTGTGTCAACGATAAGTTTTTTTAATTAATTCAAAATTGCACTACATGTATTAGCATTCCCTATAATAACTACATGTATGTATTCCGGCGTGATATTGGACTTCATAATACACATATTGCAATTGATTGTGACGTTATTGTTGTGCAAGGGTTCGTGTAACCTCTTGACCCTGATTGTGATACCAGCTTAAGCGCAAACATGCTGGAATAGCGGATCTTCCGGGATAACACTTCACTTAAGGTGTAGACATACCATACTACTAGTACTATTATATATGTATTATTATAACACAGTCACATGTTTTGATAATGATACCATGATTTAATCTTTATTCCTTCCATGAAATATATTCCTACTTGTATGTACCCAATATTAGACCAACTCTCCTTGTTACATACATCTTCTTACCTTCCTGTTGAAATATGCACTCGTATTAAAATAAAAACAACTTCACATTCAACTTTATAGATGTAAAACAAACAATAATAGACAGTTCATAGTTAGTTTCCCTTTTATACGGGTCATCGCTGATGTAATTTTTTATGCAGTAAATGTAAGCAGTACATCACATCAGTTATATAATGTCCTTTCTTTAGTATTTTAGAAATGATATTACAACTAATGTGGACGGAATTTTAACTCTAAAGTAGCTCCGCCCTACCTGCCCCTGGTGCAAGTGGAAGGGTGTTGGTCTGCCCATATGGAGGATCCACGGGGAAATCTATATGTCCAATTTCGTCTCCTACTGTGCTGACGTGCCGTAAAAACAAACTCACTCGTCCCCTGCTATTTGGATGGGTGTCAGTATGATGTTGTCGGCTGAGACAGTAGTGGATGAAATCGAACAAATAAAGATTAAGACACTAACGCCATTTCAGTCTTTACCAAAAAAGGTAAAAGATTGAAGTTAAAGCGACAAAAAATAACAACAGCAAAAAACAAGAACAAACAAAGAATAAACCCACGCACCAAACCCCCCCACCAGCAACAACAACAACAACAACAACAACAACAACAACAACAACAACAACAACAACACACACACACACACACAATAGCAAAAGCGAATGTGACCAGAAAATATTAATGATTTTCTATTGGGCGCTTTATATCTATTTTAAAGACTAGATAAGGTCACACCCTCTAGCATCACTCATTCAGTTGCAGTTTTTATTGCTTGGTGAACTAACTAGAACCTTAAGTAGAGCTAATGTCTTTTACACAACTCTTGGTGAACTAGCGTTTTTTTACATAACAGTGATCTCTACACATTAAAACATGACAACTAGATACACCAGTCTCTGAAAATATTCAAGATGCCACAGCTTTTAAGAAAGCGTATCTGAAATATTGCAGGACTAAATTTGGGACATCGAAATTATAACAGAAACTAACTCAGTAGTGAGGGAAATAACTTTTTTTGTAGAGTTTGTTAAGTACCATAATTATAAATTATGACTTTTACAAATAACACATTGATAATGTGCTATTCTACAGCACCTGAACTCAACAAGAAGCTTAACACTTTAACAAAATTTGAGTTTAATTTTCCATCTATAGTCTCTAAATTTTAGTGTGTGTACCATGTTTTGTTGTGCCGGTGTTGTATTAAGATAACCCACTTAATTTGTGAGCAATTAGTGGAGAATTTGATTGGTTAAACATAAAATTATTGTCAGAATTTGAGTCTATTTTAACTTCTACAGTAAAGATATTTTAACGCGTCTACTATGTCAGTCATGCCGGTGTTGTATTGGGATTATCCTCATTATCAAAAAGCCAATGGAATGGAATTTGGTATCAATTAAAGACGATTTGTATCTTTTTATAACACAGCCGCACTGGAATCTATAGCTTTTTTCTGCCTCTTTGTATTTTCTGCTATTTCCCTTTTATTTTCAAACTTATAGCATTTAATAAAAAAGTTTTTAACACAGTTATAATAT
This sequence comes from Elysia chlorotica, assembly GCA_003991915.1. NCBI lineage: Eukaryota > Metazoa > Mollusca > Gastropoda > Plakobranchidae > Elysia > Elysia chlorotica. The sequence goes on along the minus strand of RQTK01000120.1, from coordinate 46,650 downwards.
AACCATGTTTAATAAGTTCGCCCACTCAATACCTTACAGAAAATTTAAGAAAACCGTCATGTGGGTTTAAATTTACTTCATTGTCGGAGTTTAAATCTATAATTTATTATTGCCTTCATACGTCTCTATAGTTTGGCTTGTATACCATGTTTTCCGTGCCGATCATGTATTACCGTGCAGATCATGTATTAGCCTACCGTGCATGCTGAAAGAGGCCTGCGGAGCGCCATGACGGCTTAGCTGAGGGACTACTTCAACAACGTTCTGATCTGTCTTCTTCATGTTTGTGAACGCAACTTCGACAGAAGTGTCCCTGCGCAACCTAACATAGATCTAGGCGGGATTCGCCCGGAACAACTCATTGGCAGGATCTTGGGAAATCTAACGATAGCTTCTAGGCGGGATTCGCCCGGAACAACTCATTGGCAGGATCTTGGGAAATCTAACGTTAGCCGAATCATCCGCGCTGTTCAACTTTTTCTTGGCGAGTATATATCGGATTACCTTCAGCTTTCTGCTCAATTTTCGCCGTATAGGACCCCCCAGGGGAACCTAGGAGACGTTAAACCCGGAGAGAGGGAGAGAATTCTCTCCCTCCCTCTATAGAGAACTTTCTGCTCAACACCACCGAGTCAAATGTGACTCTCTTTCCACTGATCGTGGGTGACACGTTGTTATAGAGTTATAGCACGGACTATACATAAAGTGGTACGGGGACTGGCGCAATAAGGGTGAGTTTTAATGTTATTGTACCTGCCCGGTAAGCAACGGGGAGCGGTGTGGGAAGGGTCGGTTTCTGTAGTGTTATAATTATAAGCTACGGTGGCTGGTGCAGGAAGAGTGCGTGATTGTATGATACAAGTATAGGCTGCAGAGACCGGTGTAGGAAGGGTGAATTTTAACAGTGTTACAACAGCACGTTTGGGTTAGTTTGGTCAACTTGGTGTGTGCTTCATCAGTCCGATAAGCTTTTGGGACCGGCGTCGGCAGGGTGAGCTATATGTGTTATCAGAGACATAATGTGTATAGCCTCACCGTGTTAGTTTGGTGGGATGGGATTCGTTGGATGTGAGTCACTTCTTTACAATAAGCTACGGGGACCGCTGTAGTAAAGGTGAGTTGTTATGGAGTTATTAGAGAAAGTGTGAAATAATGAGAGTACGGGATTGCTGCAGGAAAAGTGTTAAATAGTCCAATTACCTGGTAATGTGGTAATGTAGTCTTTCGAAAGAATGTGAAATAGAATTAGTATCTGATAGTACTTAAGTTAGTGTCTGTTGTTATAGTTTGACTGAGTTAGTTTGGTGTTTTGTGTGCTAAATACAGTACACCAGCCCCATAAGCTACGGAGACTCGTGCTGGGAGAGTGAGTTATAGCGTTATAGAGCCTGATTGGGTTAGCTTGGTGTGTCTGGATTGTCGTGGTTTTGAGTATGCTTGTTCTATATCTATGCCTACAATCTTTCTTGTACTCTAATACACCAGCCCCATAAGCTACGGAGAGTCGTGCTGGGAGGGTGAGTTATAGTGTTATAGAGCCTGACTGGGTTAGTTTTGTGTGCCTGGATTGTAGTGATTTTGAGTATGCATGTTATATATAAATACCTACTATATCTATGCCTACAATCTTTCTTGTACTGTTCAGAATGGTCCGTTTAATCAAATAAATTATAAAGATTATCTTGGTGTGTGTTTGACTGCCGGATGGCTAATTGGGTATTCATTTCAAAATACATTAATGCCATTTTTTGCATGATAAATCTCTACAGTCCATTCCCTGTATTATTTTGTCACCATCACTCTTTGCCCCATTAAATCTGCGCAGAACTGGTTTATCCTATCTCATTCTTATTTCCATTGTCGATATAGAATAAAGCACTTCTGCAATAAAACAATGTTAGGTGGTAATTTTCAACTTAATTGCAGCAACGCATTGTTAGGAAATGATCTTCAAGTTATTTTCACTAACACATTGTTGATAGATGAATTGAATTTCTCTTCCCTTTTCTCCCAAGCCAAATCGTCAGGATGTCCCGTCTACGGCTCTATGGATGACCCAGTTTTCGACAAGCCAGTGGTCAACGATCGCTGTCAGGGTCACGGGCATGGTCAAGATCACTTCTCGGGTCAGTACGAGCAGTTCCAGAGGGCGCCGCCCGAGTCCCGCCTGTCCAGCGTGTCAAGGTCACCATTCCAGGCCAGGTCGGTGAGGGACTCCAGCGAGCCTTCTGATTGGTCGGACGTTAGCCTGCCAGAGAGGATCGAGCTGAGAAATGTAAGTTTGGCGGTTGATTCAATCGAAGGGTGGAAAGGGGAGGGGGATTAGAGTTTGTTTCTTATGTTGCTTATTTACCAATGTCAGCACTATTAGGCTATATTATGGACGGGCCCCAAGACTAAGTCTGACAATTTTACATGCTGCCACACACGAGATGGGGCGGGGAGACTTGGACTCCTGTTTCAGTCGGTCACATTTAACTGACACGGACCTTACCAACAGGGTACGATATCTGACAAATAAATTATTGACTGATCGTAGGATTCGAATCGCGGACCTTCCAATCTGGAGACCAATGCTCTACCACCTGAGCCAATTCGCCCGTCAGGGGAGGGTTAGAATATTGTATTTACGATGACGGGTCTCAAGACCAAGAATGAATTGAGAACTGTACATGCTGCCACGCAAAGGCGGTTCTCGGATATATAAAAACCGGTTAAAGACTAAAAATGAATACCATGACCTATATCACAGCCAATTGTTAGATGTGTCTGGTTTGGAATAGAGGGGGGGGGGGGGGGGGGGGGGTGTGATTAGTGTTTGTATAATGGGTCCAATACTAAATATTGAGTATTTAATGCTGCCACGCAAAGACAGTGCTGGGATACCATGACTCACGTCACAGCCAGTTGTCAGCCGGGAGTGCGGGATAGAGTTTGTAGTTTTTTACACCACGTCTGTATAGTAACCTTTATAATTATTGTGCCCATTATATCTTAGACAGTTAATACAGTACACTTTACGGTTATTTTTTTATATGTCGGATTGGGGTTGGGATGGGTAAAGTAGTAGATAGGTGGGCTTCAATTTGTGCATCGCCGGTTCGATCCCACGTTTGGGGAAATATATTAATTTTGGTCAGATTTCTACCCACACTGGTTGGGTCAGTGTCAGTATAATGTGAATGGCTGAGACAGAAGTCCAGGTCTCCACGCACTGTAGTTGTCTTGCAGCACAAAACATTCTTAAACTGAATTCTTGAGACCCACTCTCGGTATCGCCTTGTTGCTGAGGTTGAACATTAAGAAAACTATCAAACTGAAAAAAAAAAAATTCATGTACTATAAGCTTGTGTTCATAGAGGCCACAGAATGATGTTTGTCACCCAAAATCTAGGCATCGTAAGTTTTAAAAATTATTCTATGTAATTTTTGCAATCATTCAGAAAGACAGCCCGGTGTCTGCACCGTTAAGCACTCTATGTGACAAAAATAAATAAAACCTAGAGGAATGAAACTGTCATTCCTACTCGCCCGTTCGCCTCGTCGCTGAGTGAGTGAACTCTTTATTTCTGGACTGGTCAAATTTTCCCTGACTATAATTATTCTCACCGAGGAAGCATCTTTAAAATACTGATTTGACTTTTTTAAACCAGTGACTTCGGTTCTTCAAACAGAATTTCATTTTGTAAACTACCCTTTGTTCTTGTCTTAGTAGGCCTGTGTGAAATTGAGGAGTGCCCTGTCTTCTTGCCGTTCTTGCTAGTGTGTACAGTAAAAATGTGTGCATGGCTGTGTTTGCGCAGAATCACGGGTTTCCCTTTTGGCGATCAAACACCACAGGAAACGCGCGACACTGTGTACACTGTACAGCCATCGGTGTGTTCGGCTACGGAAGAATCATGTCCCCTACATGTCAAGATATGTTCGGTGGCTCTTTGTAGGGTCCCTACCTTGATTTAGTTTTTTGTGCCTATCCCCTGTAACATCTCGGCATGATAACACATGCCTTGTCTCTCTCATGTATTTTAACACACTTGCCGCCGGAGCCGTCCACAAGAACTCTCGCAAACAACAATGACCTGTCTAGACGACGCCTTCTTAAGCACAGGACAAAGACAATAGAAGACACAGAATTGACTGCAATGAATACATCTCGGCGTTAGAAATGTAACAATGATCTAGCCCTATAAACTTGCAACTAATACTTTATTAATCTTGATTAACATTGCCCCGTCAGGGGTAGAACATCGGCTTCCGACGCAAAAGGTGCCGGGTTCGAATCCTGGCTGTTGCGTTCCCTACTGGTTGGATCGGTGTCAGTATAATGTGACCGGCTGAGACAGGAGTCTTTGTATCCCCGCCCTATCTCGTGTGTGGCAGCACATAAAATTGTCAGACGTCCGTCTTGGGGCCCGTCCACAATATAGCCTATATAGTGCTGCTGTTGGACGTTAAACCAACCCAACCCAACTCACCCCGTCAGTTGTAAAACGTCGATATACATCTTAATCTTCGCGTGTCGTATAAGGTCTCTATGAAGATAATCAAGTTGGAACAGGGTGTGTCTGCATTGATTTTTTTTTCTATCGCAGCGCATAAACTGTCTTCTGTTGTTCTAACACACACACATTTGCGCATTCCATAATCTTCGATGTTTTTCTTTCTCCCTATTTCTCTCACTTTGTCTCTTTCTCTTTCTCTCTCTCCTCCTCTCTCTCTTTTTTGGTATCTCTCTCTCTTTCTCTCCCTGGCACGCTCTTTTCCCACTCACTCTCTCCCTCTTTCTCTTCCCTAACTTTCTCCCTGTCTGTCTCTTTCTTTCCATTTCCCTCTCCCCATCTCTCTATTTTTCTCTCTATCTTCCTCCCTCCCTCTCTAGCTCTCTCTCCCTTTTTCTTTCTCTCTCCCCCATCCCTCTCCCCTTCCATTTCTCTCTCTCTCTCTCCCATCCCACCCATCCCCCTCATCTCTCTCTCTCTCTCTCTCTCTCTCTCTCTCTCTCTCTCTCTCTCTCTCACATCCACTCACCTTCTCACTTATTATCTCTCAAAAGATGCAAACAGCATCCAAACAATAACAAAACAGAACCCAAATAGAATTGCATTGTCGGAATAACACCAAACTCTGGATCGAACTCTAGACTTATTTAAACTTGCAAATTAGAGACTAAAATGAGTAGAGAGGAAAATCGCCGACATATTTAAAAAAAAATCTTTGTATGTCGATTTCCATTTCCTAAATCCATAATAAAATCATTAAAATAGGATTTTTGCCTTATTCTGATTCAAATCGTGTCTGGTAAGATCTTGCACCCGATCTCTAACAGAAAATTAAGAAAAAATTTCACAAAGGGGTAAACAAATCGTTAAAATTTGTATCAGTTTTGCCTTCTATATCCTATATATCATAGCCTGTGAACAATGCTTTTCGTACAGGTGTTGTATTGAGATCACACACAAAATTTAAAAGCCAATAGAATCGCATTTGGTATCAACTAAATAAAATAGCTTTGCTTTTTTATGAAAGAAATACGTTGGAGCCTATAGCTTTGCAATTTTATAAATTATATCCTTTAGCAATTACCTTCTTTAAGAAGTAATTTCTGTTATTTCCCCAATATTTTTTTAGGTCCAATGTTATTAAAGAAGGATATTTTACTTATTCTGATTAAATCATGCCTAGAGAGTTGGGTTGGGTTGGTTTAACGTCCAACAGCCGAAATTTATTGGCTATATTGTGGACGGACCCCAAGACGGACGTCTGACAAATTTTTGTGCTGCCACACACGAGACAGGTTGGGGATACCATGATTTTTGTCACAGCCGATCACGTTATACTGCACCGACCCAACCAGTAGGGAACGCAACGGCCAAAATTCGAATTCGGGACACATTTGCGTCGTAAGTTGATATTCTACCCCTGGACCACCGCGCCCCCTAAAAACTACACCTAGAAAGGTCGTCCGACTGATCTCTGACAAAAAAATTAGGAAAAACCTAACAAAGATTAAAACATAATTGTCGGAATTTCAATCTATCTGCCTTCTATATCCCATATATCATTGCGTGTGTACAATTGTTTTCGTACTGGTGTTGTATTGAGATTACACGCAAGATTTAGAAGCCAAAAGCATCAAATTTGGTATCAATCAAAGCAGATAGCTTTGCTCTTCATAAAACAATTAAGTTGGAACCTATAGCCTTGCAATTTTTTAAGATATATCATCTAGCGACCACCCTCTTTAAGTAGTATTTTATATTATTTTTCCCGTATATTTTTTAACTGCAAGGTTTTTAAAAAAGGATATTTAACTCATTCTGATTCAAACCATGTTTAGAATGGTCTTTCGACCTATCTCTGTTAAAGTATTATGAAAAACCTCACATGGATTTTAACATATTGTCGGAATTTCAATTTATTTTGCTTTCTATATCCCATATATCATTGCGTGTGTACAATTGTTTTCGTACTGGTGTTGTATTGAGATTACATGCAAGATTTAGAAGCCAAAAGCATCGAATGAGGTATCAATCAAAACAGATAGATTTGCTCTTCATAAAACAATTAAGTTGGAACCTATAGCTTTGCAATTTTTCAAGATATATCCTCTAGCGACCACCCTCTTTAAGTAGTATTTTTTTTATTATTTCCCGTATATTTTTTAACTCCAAGGTTTTTAAAGAAGGATATTAAACTCATTCTGATTCAAACCATGTTTAGAATGGTCTTTCTACCTATCTCTGTTAAAGTATTATGAAAAACCTCACATGGATTTTAACATATTGTCGGAATTTCAATCTATTTTGCCTTCTATATCCCATATATCATTGCGTGTGTACAATTGTTTTCGTACTGGTGTTGTATTGAGATTACACGAAAGATTTAAAAGCCAAAAGCATCGAATTTGGTATCAATGAAAGCAGATAGCTTTGCTCTTAATAAAACAATTAAGTTGGAACCTATAGCTTTGCAATTTCTCAAGATATATCCTAGGGCGACCATCCTCTTTAAGTAGTATTTTTTTATTATTATTTCCCCTATATTTTTTAACTCCAAGGTTTTTAAAGAAGGATATTTAACTCATTCTGATTCAAACCATGTTTAGAATGGTCTTTTGACCTATCTCTGACAAAATATTAGGAAAAACGTTACAAGGAATTAAACATATTGTCGGAATTTTAATCTATTCTGCCTTCTATATCCCATATTGTACAATTGTTTTCGTACTGGTGTTGTATTGAGATTACACGCAAGATTTAGAAGCCAAAAGCATCGAATTCGGTATCAATCAAAGCAGATAGCTTTGCTTTATAAAACAATTAAGTTGGAACCTATAGCTTTGCAATTTTTTAAGATATATCCTTTAGCGACCACCCTCTTTAAGTAGTATTTTATTATTATTTCCCCTATATTTTTTAACTCCAAGGTTTTTAAAGAAGGATATTTAACTCATTCTGATTCAAACCATGTTTAGAATGGTCTTTCGACCAATCTCTGACAAAATATTGGGAAAAACCTCACAAGGAATTTAACATATTGTCGAAATTTTAGTCTATTCTGCCTTCTATATCCCATGTTGTACAATTGTTTTCGTACTGGTGTTGTATTGAGATTACACGCAAGATTTAAAAGCCAAAAGCATCAAATTTGGTATCAATCAAAGCAGATAGCGCTGATCTTCATAAAACAATTAAGTTGGAACCTATAGCTTTGCAATTTTTTAAGATATATCCCATAGCGACCACCCTCTTTAAGTAGTCTTTTTATTACTTTTTTCCCTATATTTTTTAACTCCAAGTTTTTAAAGAAAGATATTTAACTCATTCTGATTCAAACCATGTTTAAACGGGTCTTTCGACCTACCTCTGATAAAATATTAGGAAAAACCTCACAAAGGTTTTAATATATTGTCGGAATTTCAATCTATTCTGCCTTCTATATCCCATATTGTACAATTGTTTTCGTACTGGTGTTGTATTGAGATTACACGCAAGATTTAGAAGCCAAAAGCATCGAATTTGGTATCAATCAAAGCAGATAGCTTTGCTCTTTATAAAACAATTAAGTTGGAAGCTATAGCTTTGGAATTTTTTAAGATATATCCTTTAGCGACCACCCTCTTTAAGTAGTCTTTTTATTATTATTTCCCGTATATTTTTAACTCCAAGGTTTTTAAAGAAGGATATTAACTCATTCTGATTCAAACCATGTTTAGAATGGTCTTTCGACCTAACTGTGACAAAATATTAGGAAAAACCTCACAACGAATTAAACATATTGTCGGAATTTCAATCTATTCTGCCTTCTATATCCCATATATCATCGCGTGTCTCAATTGTTTTCGAACTGGTCTTGTATTGATATTACACGCAAGATTTAGAAGCCAAAAGCATCGATATTGGTATCAATCAAAGCAGATGCTTTGCTCTTTATAAAACATCTAAATTAGATCCTATAACTTTGCAATTTTTTTTTAGATATAGCCTTTAGCGACTACCCTCTTTAAGTAGTATTTTTTATTATTTCCCCTCTAATTTTTAACTCCAAGGTTTTTAAACAATAACATTTAACTCATTCTGATTCAAACCATGTGTTGATAGGTCTCTTGGCCGATCTCTGACAAAATATTAGGAAAAACCTCACAAGGAATTACACACTTTGTCGGAATTTCAATCTATTCTGCCTTCAATATCCCATATATCATTGCGTGTGTAAGATTGTTTTTGTACTTGTGTTGTATTGAGATTGCATGAAAGATTTAGAAGCCAAAAGCATGGAATTCGGTATCAATCAAAGCAGATAGCTTTGCTCTTTATAAAACAATTAAGTTGGAACCTATAGCTTTGCAATTTTTTAAGATATATCCTCTAGCGACCACCCTCTTTAAGTAGTATTTTTTATTATTTCCCCTATATTTTTTTAACTCCAAGGTTTTTAAAGAAGGATATTTAACTCATTCTGATTCAAACCATGTTTAGAATGGTCTTTCGACCTATCTCTGACAAAATATTAGGAAAAACCTCACAAAGGTTTTAACATATTGTCGGAATTTCAATCTATTCTGCCTTCTATATCCCATATATAACTACGTGTGTACAATTATTTTCGTACTCGTGTTGTATTGAGATTACACGCAAGATTTAAAAGTCAAAAGCATCGAATTTGGTATCAATCAAAGCAGATAGCTTTGCTCTTTATAAAACAATTAAGTTGGAA
>RQTK01000120.1:0-37269 GCA_003991915.1 Elysia chlorotica | reverse complement strand
TCTGACAAAATATTAGGAAAAACCTCACAAAGGTTTTAACATATTGTCGGAATCTCAATCTATTCTGCCTTCTATATCCCATATATCATTGCGTGTGTACAATTGTTTTCGTACTCGTGTTGTATTGAGATTACACGCAAGATTTAGAAGCCAAAAGCATCGAATTTGGTATCAATCAAAGCAGATAGCTTTGCTCTTTATAAAACAATTAAGTTGTAACATATGGCTTTGCATTTTTTTAAGATATATCCTCTAGCGACTACCCTCTTTAAGTAGTCTTTTTATGTTTATTTCCCCTATATTTTTTAACTCCAATGTTTTTAAAGAATGATATTTAACTCATTCTTATTCAAACCATGTTTTGAAAGGTCTTCTGACCGATCTCTGACAAAATATTGGGTAAAAACCTCACACGGAATTAAACATATCGTCGGAATTTTAATCTATTCTGCCTTCTATATCCCATATTGTACAATTGTTTTCGTACTGGTGTGGTATTGAGATTACAAGCAAGATTTAGAAGGCAATAGCATCGAATTTGGTATCAATCAAAGCAGATAGCTTTGCTCTTTATAAAACAATTGAGTTGGAACCTATAGCTTTGCAATTTTTTAAGATATATGCTCTAGCGACCACCCTCTTTAAGAAGTATTTTTTTTATTATTTCCCCTATAATTTTTAACTCCATTGTTTTTAAAATAGAATATTTAACACATTCTGATTCAAACCATGTTTAGAATGGTCTTTCGACCTATCTCTGACAAAATATTAGGAAAAACCTCACAAGGATTTTAAAATATTGTCAGAATTTCAATCTATTCTGCCTTCTGTATCCCATATCATTGCGTGTGTACAATTGTTTTCGTACTGGTGTTGTATTGAGATTACACGCAAGATTTAGAAGCCAAAAGCATCGAATTTGGTATCAATCAAAGCAGATAGATTTGCTCTTTATAAAACAATTAAGTTGGAACCAAAAGCTTTGCAATTTTTTAAGATATATCCTCTAGCGACCACCCTCTTTAAGTAGTATTTTTATTAATTTTTCCCCTATTTTTTCAACTCCAAGGTTTTTAAAGAGGGATATTTAACTCATTCTGATTCAAACCATGTTTAGAATGGTCTTCCGACCTATCTCTGACAAAATATTAGGAAAAACCTCACAAGGAATTAAACATATTGTCGGAATTTCAATCTATTCTGCCTTCTATATCCCATATATCATTGAGTGTGAACAATTGTTTTAGCACAGGTGTCAAATTGAGATTACACGAAAGATTTAGTAGCTAAAAGCATCGGATTGTGTATCAAATTAAGCAGAAAGCTTTGCTTTTTATAGAACAACTAAGTTGGGACCTATAGCTTCGCCGTGTTTTAAGATATATCCTTAAGCGGCCACCCTCTATAAGAAGTATTTTTTTTTTATTTTCCCTATATATTTTAACTCTAACGTTATTAAAGAAGGATATTTAATTCATTCTGATTCAAACCATGTGTAGTAAGGTCGTCTGAGCGATCGTTGACAAAATATTAGGAAAAACCTCCCAATCTCTCTCATTCTGACAGTGGCGCGGATGTCTAAGGGTACACAATGTCTAATTGTACAGTCGTATGTCTGATTTTGTTTATTTATTTATTTAATTAGATTATAATCCCTTAACAAGAGCGTTGACCGTCTCTATAGTTCTTAGACTGTGAGAAGATGTGTACAATGCTGTATAAGTGCGGTAACGGCGGTAATTGATCTAGTCGAAGACAAACAAATCTTCCTCTCCCTACCGTCAATAGTCTATATAGGCAGCGAGTCTTACACGCAGGTGTGAACATCTGGCTTCTTTAGACTTGGAATCATGATTCAATGACCATAAAGTAGGAGTTGACCATTTACGCAAGGTGCCTTCAAACATGAACAATTCCTAGTTAAACTTTTTAAAGTTGTTTGTTCTCTCTATCTCCATTTCTATCTCTATTTCTCTGTCTTTATCTTTTTATTCTGTCTTTTTCGCAACTTCATCTCCTCTCTCTCTCTCTCTCTCTCTCTCTCTCTCTCTCTCTCTCTCTCTCTATCTCTCTCTCTTTTGTGGATCCCCGATTCGATCCCACGTTTGGGGAAATTTGTATGATGTGACTGATCAGACAAAAGTCCAGGTCTCATCGCACTGTCTTTAACTTGTTACGTATACTTCTCAAACTGAAGTCTTGAGACACACCCCCGTCATCGCCTTGTTGCTGAGGAGGGCGTAATGAAAGCTACCAAACTGAACAAAAATCATGTCCTATAGTCCTGTTTTCATACAGGCCACCGATGTACGTCCCCAAAAATCTAGACATCGTAAGTTAAACTAAGGTAAACTGTATCATTAAGATATTACTGCTGTTAGAGCCTAAAACCTACTATATAGCCCACAGCCTACGGGCGCGTTTCCACCAAAACAGAAACGACTCGACCCAAACCGACCCGGACCGTTTTTTGTCGGTTCGTTTCCGTTTTGTGTTTCCACCTACCAAACTCTAAACCAGAAACGACCCGACCCGAATTAAGGGGAATGGCACGTTGGGTTTTCCCACGTGGTGGCAAAAGTGAAAAGGGATCGGTAGTAAGAAAAATAAACTTAATTTTAAACAAATTCTAAAATCTTTATTTTTCATCAAAACCTATTGTTTACGCGTAGACTTTGCTAATTTGAGGGCGCTGATCACGAATATGAAATCGGTTTTGAAAAATTCCTTAAAATAAAATAATTTTTTTAACCCGTGGCAGGCTTGTGGCTGATGAGTCACCCAAACGACCCGTCAAAAATGGTGCAAACCGTATTCCAACCGACTCGAAAAAAGTCGGCCGGAGGCGGGTCGTTTTGGTGGAAACACCTTGGCGGACTTCTCTATGATTTCTTAGTTATTTGTGGCTGTGCTATTTTCATTGCCGTTTTTTGTAGCGTCGGGTCGGTTTGGGTCGGTTCGTTTCTGTTTCAGTGGAAACACGGGCTAACAAGGCAGTTTTGGGATCGTGGTGAGGCGTGCTATTTCCACACCTTGTTCCTGAGCAGGACGATGTACGTCCCCAAAAATCTAGACATCGTAAGTTATAGAAACGAAAGCCTTATAGAAATCATTCTTTGTCATTTTTGCAAACATTCAGGTAGACGACTTATTGAAAGTTTCGTTCCTACTCACCGATTTCGCTCCGTCGCTGAGTGAGTGAACGTATTATGTCTGGACTGATCAAATTTTCACTGATCATTTTCTTGTCGAGGAGTTCAGTTTTTATTTAGGTTTAGCCTCTTGATTTCTTGTGGAACATAGGGCCGCAGCAACTTCCCACCACCAAGCTCGATTCCGACAGGTCCTCTTCAGCTCGGTCCATGTGTTACCAGTCGCTTTTACCTCTGCCTCAGTGCTTCGCGATCGACCTTGTGTTTGCCTTGGGGATTCCACTACAGGTTAATTGTTGTTGTTGAGTTGGTTTAACTTCCAACATCAGCACTATATTGGGGACGGGTCCCAAGACTAACGTCTGACAATTTTATGTGCTGCCACCCACGAGACAGGGCGGGAATGCCATGACTCCTGTCTCAGCCGGTAGGGAGCGCAATCGCCAAGGCTCAAACCTGGACCTTTTGCGTCGGAAGCCGATGTTCATCAGAATCATGTCACCTACATGCCGAAATATGTTTGTTGGCTTCCTGTATGGTTTATGTGGCCTGTCCTCTGATCCTCTGTATAAATGAAAACATTTCGGCATGTTAAGGTCTTCCGTGTCCGTATCATGTATCGTGGTACATGCAAAATATGTAAAGTGCTATTTAACACATTTTTCACCCACCAGCCCTCTAACAAACAATAATAACCTGTCATTATTGTACCCGAACGAGACCTTCTTAACTGCAGGACAAAAAAACAGTAGAAGTCACAAAATTGACTGCAGAGAACACGTCTCATCGTAATAAATGTTACAAATTGGATTTTGACCCAAAGGCTTTCCATGTACCGTATTCATAAAAAGCCAAGAGGGGCTAGTTTAAAACCAGCTATGAATTAAATATACCTTAGCATTGGTGCAAACAGGCAGTACACTGTGATAAAAAATCACAGATTGCTAGTAATAGGTATTTGGGTTGCCGTCTACCCACAGTTCACAATTGCACACTGAGTTCAACCAGACCGTTTAAGTTAGCCTAGGATCTCTGATTCAACCGTTCTTAGCCTATCCCACCATCCCCTCACACACATTCACTTTTTCTTTCTTTTTTTTTTTTGGTACTTTTTAGGGTGTATAATTGTTGCATTGAGAAGTTGTGCACTGCATTGTCACTTGTCAGTAAGTGTTTCTGTCGGTACTGTAATTGTTTGGCTTTTTCATTGTGATCGAACAAGATCTAGAATCTACTTACTTGCACTGGCTCTATTTATCGCTGTGAGTCGTCGGCAAGTTTTAAGTTTCATCGAGCTGAGCTCCTATGTAACTAACAGAAAGATCGACGCTGCTCTCACAAATAAGTAAGGAACATTAATATTTTTATCATCATCATCATTATCAACATCATCATCATCATTATCATCATTATCATCATCATCATTATCATCATCATTTTTATTATGATTAGTGTTAGGCTTAAATTATTTTACTGTTTATAAAGTGTTAGGCTTCTTACTGTAGCGTTAGGCTTCCTAAAGTTTGACTTACTGTTACTCTAGTGTTAGGCTTCCTAAAGTTTGACTTACTGTTGCTGTAGTGTTAGGCCTCATAAGGCTTGACTTACTTTACTGTTTATAAAGTGTTAGGCTTCTTAAATTTTGACTTACTGTTACTATAGTGTTAAGCTTCCTAAAGCCGTAGTTACGTTTAGTGAAGTGCTATGCTTTGCTAAATGGTTGTTGTCTCGATTAAAGCTCTTTCTTCATACAGGATTTTCGACCATTGTGTTCTTGAGTTTATTACCAATAATATTACCTATTGAGTATAATTATAATCGACCTTTCCTGTGACCAAAAGAAGTCTTTGAAATCACTATAATGCTACACAGAAAATCGTGTGCCTGTACGAAATTTAATGAAAGCTCAAACTATATAACACGCTGCTTTGTTCAATCTTATTTAATTCTGCTTGAGGGTAAGTTAGCTTTACTTGACAGAGATGATTTATATACTGTTTATATCTATATGTAGTGATTTCTAACTATTTTGTTACTTTGTATTGCAGCCGATCATTTCTATGAATAAAGGAGCCTTTCTTTTTTATATATTACAACATGTATGTATATCATAAGATGGCATTATTCACAGGTTTGTAGCTCAACAGATTAGTTTAAAACAATTGTCGAAAGAATGTTCTATCTTAACAGGGCCATTCTTTAAATCTTAAAGAACAACACATTTCTCAGTCTCACACAAATAGACTGTGTAGTTAATTATCTGCAACACGCTCGTGTTGTGAGCTCACCTTCTCCCTTACTACAAGTACGTTAGACCGACCCTGTAGCTAAGGAGCACCGGTGGCTGTGGGGTTTAGAACCTTTGAGTGGTTTTTGACTTGTCACCGACAGGTCCGCGGTTCGAGCCCCACTTACCCCTTGTGGGACCGGCCATGTTTTGGTCGGTGGTCATCGGTTGGTGAACTTTGGGCGTTCACCTTTTTAAGCTCCGCCCAGCCTCTTGACGGGAGAGGTCTTTTGCCACTAGTTACTCGTATTGGTCAGCCCGACCATCTGGGTACATCTAAAAATAGATTAATAATATAGATAGTAATTTTCAGTAAAATAGCAAAAAATAAAAACTTTAAAAACATTACATTAAAAAATAGTTTTTTTAATTATTTTCCAATATTCGATGCTTTTAGAAATATGATATTTTTCACTGTATTTCTAAAGTAGATAACTAATTTCGGCTTTTTTAGCAACTGAAATAATTTATTATTACCATTATGATGATTCTTATTACTATTATGATTATTATTACCATAATGATGATTCTTATTACTATTAGGATTGTTATTTGTCTTTTTTTTTATTAACGGTGTTGTTGAAGAAAAACTAGTCACCATAGGGTATGTAGCTTTAAATATAATAAGAAAGATTTAAACTTCATTGTCATCTGTAAATTAAAATTCTTATTTCCTCTTGATCCACACTCAGAATAATCGAGATCTAAATCTATACGCTCAAAAACAGATACAAATAAAACAGTTTATTAAAATCATGGTATAGATCCATAACCAGTTATATGCCGTTTGATTCGAACACTGCTGCGGTGTCTTTTTTGCCCAAAAACAAATTATTGTTCCAAGGATTAAGGTTCGAACATAAAGATTATATTCCTGAACTTATTTGCGCATGTTATGTTTCATTCTTTACCGCACCGTTGTTTTTTTTTTTCGTGAAAAGGTTCAAGTTCTAGAGCTTCGGTTTCCAAATCATGAGGTCCATGGTTCGAATCCCACAATTGGACAAAATTGTATTTGTTCGTTTTCGTCACCTACTGCTTGGGGCGCTGTAACTAGGCATTATGTGACCATTTCACACAGAAGTCCAGGTCTTCCCAGCCTGTCTCGCGTGTGACGTCAATCTTGGGGCACGTCCACAATATAGCTGATATAGTGCCGATGTTGGACGTTACCATCTCAACTCAACTATTCGGCCACACAGCGCGTTCTGATCTGATTTAGTGTAAGGCGAGTGGGGGCGGTTGGCCTATGCTGTAGAGCGTGTATTCTTTAATTTCGTCCCCACGTAGTCGGCCAGGTGAGACAGCAGTTCCCCGCGCTGTCTCTGAGTTGCAATGTAGCAGCACGCACAATTATTGTCAGACGTGAGTCTTGGGACGCATCGCCGTAAATCGTATTGCTTGAGACTCTAAGACACATTGAACTAGGATAATTTATAGCTTCTCTCTCTTTCAAGTCACGTGATACTTGTAATGCCAAACAAAACCAACAATTTTTATCCAGACTAAAATAGGTCTCTAGATCCTCTACCTCAATCAGCAAAAAAAAATTACTACATGTGATCACGTGATTTTGTTTACGTTTGAGAGAGAGAGAGGTCAGTTGGGTCAGCCTAGGGCTTCCAAGAATAGTAGTGGTAGCCCTGTGTCACACCCATTACCCTTCTTGCAGTGAACGAAAGCTGCGCAGTGCTTAACATCAAACAGCGCGAAACAGTTGGTAGCTTCTCTTGTGTAAAACAAGAACACAATCATGAGTCAAGAACACATTCGACATTCCCCCAGTTGATCCCAGATTCGACTGTAAGGCTTCCAAAAATAGAAGTGAAGACAGTATACCAAGGGTAATGTAGTCATTTTAGAGGTTACAAATTTGGTGATCACAATTAGATCTATTTGTAAACGTGGAAACACAGTGGATGTCGCACCATCTCGCCCAAGCTTCTCTTTTTTGCAGCGAGAATTTATTTCATATGAAAAGTGTTACAGTAAACAGAGTAGAAGCCTAAAAAAAGCCCGCCTCTTTTGTTGCCTTTCCTCATGGTGCTAGATCTAAGCGCTGCGCTTAGATCGAGCGTCAACAGGTGCGTGGTCGCCTGAAAGTTGACCGGAAATGAAGTAGGCCATATTTTGAGCTGGACATAGATCTGTAACCAGTGATCGTAGCGAAAATCTGAAAACAGATTCGTAATCAGCGATCCAAAATTAACAAAGTCTACGCGTACAGATGCTGAAAAAATGCATAATAAACAATTTCATAAAAAAATGTTTTTATTAGATTCAGACACCCACACATTGAAGAATGCACGGAATTTCCACCCCCGCACACTTTCCATGCCGTATACACTTTGGATTGTAGTGCCACGTATTAGAATCATTATTTCAAACAAATCTATTTGTCGTCTATTTTTTCTTTTTGAGTGCAGCCATGTTAGTATCATCCATTGAAGTATTTCTTCATTCACATCCATTTCCTATAAGCATAACTGAAACAAATAAAATGAGACGATGCTTCTACTTAGTTCTAGGCAATAATAACACACACTGTGAATTTTTCTCGTCACGTGATTTTGTCGCTCTGACGTTTGGAGGGAAGGTGCGACCCTCACTCTGTTTCTACCAGCTCGCCCTTTTTTCCGCGCAGTTTTATGTCGTCGATTTGTAGGGAAGGTGCGACCTCCACTCTGTTTCCACCCTTTCTTCAACCGAATTTTGCACTCTTTCTTAACTAGTCCTGATCTATACCTGGCCAGCAAATATCAGAACACATTCGACATTCCCCCAGTTGATCCCAGATTCGACTGTAAGGCTTCCAAAAATAGAAGTGAAGACAGTATACCAAGGGTAATGTAGTCATTTTAGAGGTTACAAATTTGGTGATCACAATTAGATCTATTTGGAAATTAGGAATGAAAAAGATTCTAGTAATCTAGATGCAATTTAGACCTTAGATACTGTACGTAGCCTATCTAGAATATTTGTTCAGAGGAGTCTAGGGATGTATAGATTCTAGATGTAGATCTACTTGTGGCTCTAGATCTAGAGTAGTCGAATAAGACAAGTCTAAATGAAGACACACTAGGGGCTCCAGATCTAGATTAGACTCAGCATATCGTTTTACATGTGCTGTAACGTTGTGGTACATCTTTCTTATTTGCAAATTATATAGATTCCATTATTTAATTCTTAAGCCATTTTAATTTGTCTTACTGTCCTCGATTTTTAGATCTAGTGTGTCTGTAAAATATTGCTTATAATGCGCATAGTGTAACTTCTGTCCAAACAATGGATATGTATACACACTCAATTTGGAATTGTTAAACTAGGAGAGAACTTTGCTTCATTTTACACTATGGCCAAACAGTGTGAGGTATTGAGCGAAAACACTGAGAAACTACACAGCAGCGAAAATGCACCGATTCCGTTCATTTTAGTATTGAGCAATGTATAGGCTTAAGCAGACACCTGACAGAACTCCATCTCACAACGGTTTATCGGGCGAATGCAAGTGACTTGTTATGTTTATGACCCCTTGATCTAGTTATACCCAAAGGAGCAACATTTTCTGAAAACAGACTTTTTCCGCGGACCCATATCTTTTACCATGCAAAATTTCTCGTATTTATACGCTCACTTTTAAAGCCGAAGAAGAATAAACTGTCTTGAAATTAAAATTTTGTCACAAAGTGAGTCATTTTTAACTTTAACTTTTGAGGTCATTGTGTATGTATTTTTCCACTTTCTTTGCACTTTGTCAATTTAACCTTCAAAAGATTATTATTCTATTGCATGTAGAGTAATTCACTGTTTCAAAAAGGTTCCCCCAGTTGATTCCAGATTCGGCTTCCAAAAAACTAAAGTTAACATTATTCGTCAAGGTGTATAATGCATAGCAAATTTTGGACTTGAATTAATCTAGATCTGGATATGAGTCGTGGTAACAATAATTTTATCGGCCCCCTAAATTTACTGACCATTCAAACATATAATTTATGCATCCTCTGTTTCCAGTTTTTCAGAAGAATTGTGAAGTCGCTTTCAAAACAAATATGAACATCAAGAAAAAAGGCTCTGCAGGGACCTCATCATCAGGTGCTGCATCCAGCATGAGTTCAGCAGTACCTGCGCACGTTTGGGACAAAGAAGTTAGTATTAGTAATGTGGATACTACAGTATCACTCAGACTCAATGAACTTGTTCGTTTTTTTTAATACATAATTAGTTGAATGAAAGACAAAGGAGAGGAAAACTCAAGTCCGAGTTGTACTGGGTTTATGCAGAGACAACGGTTACATAACAAGTTTCAAATCTTTAAACAGCTGAGAGTCTGAGGACTATCTCTTAGGATTAGGTCCAATTTAACTATGTGGAGCAATGTTGGCGTTAAAAAATTAATAATATCCATCAGGTGCTGAGCTTTTTATGTGAAGGAAAAGAGGCCTAAAAACCTACTTATTTACAATGCACTTGTCAGTGGATTTTTCCTCTTGATTTTTATTAATGTTTTCTTTATATGTGTAATTTACTCATTTTTCATAATATTTCTTTGCTGTTCATGTATCATGTCCTTTATGTGCAAAACTGCGTTATAATGTGTGTGAATGTCTGATAAATTGTCTCGTCTTAACTATGTAAAGCGCTTTGAGCCGGCTATGCTGGGATAAAGCGCTTAAAAAATGATCTTCATTATTATTATTATAAGGATTCAATGGAGTGAAGTGCTTTTGGCAACTTTTTCATGCGTTTAGTTTTTACCATCTCAATTTTCATGACGGTATTGCTGATAAAACAATGTTTGATGGAATACACTCTGAAATTTCAAGTGGTTCTGGAGTTTATTTTTTTAAAAACTTTTGCAAGGCTTGTCTATCCTATTTTATGTTATGTTTGTCATACATATACATGCAATGAATACACTTTTAAAATTCATTATTTTCTTGTTATCTGAGGTTGTTTTTTAAACTACTGTTTTTTTTTCTTCTTCTTTTTTTAACTTGTTCAGAGAGAAAAAACATTGATGTACAGCTGCAACCAGAGCTGGAAGGCAGGACTCTTCACGGATATAAAGATCAAAGTTGGGGACCAGGTGTTCTCAGCGCACAGACTGGTCCTGGCGTCTCTGTCTGACTACTTCAAGCCACTGTTTGAGGTATCAACATATACATCTTACTTTGAAGGAAAAAAACTCCCCTCCCGATCTTACAAGTTACAAACAACAGCGGCTTGCTTAAAAGATTATTCTTAAAAGTATTTGAAATGTTTTTAAATCTTAGAAAACGGTCTTTTCTTCTGCTTTTTAGTCATATTAAGAGAGGCTATGTCACACTTTACCGACAAGCCAGCAATAATAAACCTACTATTGATATGTTAAAGCAAGGAAAGAGTGCTCTACATACAAGATTTAAATTTTTTTTTTATTTTTTAGTGTGCAAAAAACTAACTGGACGTATAATCAGTTTTAACTTAAACTTTATTAAAATTTAAAGAAAAAGAAAACATGGTTGTTCCTGTACGCTTTGTACAGAGCGACGGAGAAATGAGAGTTACGGTTTTGATTGTACTACTAAGGAAACTGCATTTATGGTGCAATGCAATTAATCCCCGCAATGTTATTTTTGCCATGACTCAGCCATCCATTCTCTGCTGGATTGACATATAGTGCTCAAATCAAATATTCTTCATGCCTAAAAAATGGTCTTACCATTGTGCGAACAGATCCCCTTTGATTCCAGTCGACTACTGATAAGTTGATGCCACTGACTAAATTAAAGATCAACATATCCATTGGAAAATAAGATAGAGAAAGAAGGCTTGGGTTTAAGGATAAGGCTCAATACAACAGGAAAATCAACTTATCAGAGTTCAATACAAACGGAGTGCACTGTAAATTTTTTTTTTTTAAATCTTAATATTCCATTTTTCATTATAAATCTGAGAAGGTGTCACTTCAATGTTTTACTGGTCAGTTTGTATAATTTTGATTTTTGGATGAATTTCAAATTCCATCCCCTTCTTCCTATACAACACAGCATGATAGCAACACCAAAGGGGAGATTACTCTACACAACATGGAGGCAGAGACGTTCTCCATGCTGCTGCACTACGCGTACACAGGATTAATCAGCCTGACCACGGAGACTGTTCAAGGCGTTCTCATCGCCGCAGACTACCTGTCCATCGCGAACGTGAAGAGCGAGTGTGAGAAGTACATGGCCGTGAACCTCGACTGTGATAACATATGTGACGCTATCCAGTTTGCACGAGGCTACTCCTTGGTGATATTAGGGCAGAAGGCTCAGCAGTTCTTAAAGGACAGGCTGCCGGAGGTCTCTTCAACCAGTGGGTTTTCTGACCTTGACCCCAACTATCTGGCCTCTTTTCTCAAGGACGACAACTTGGTTCTCCGAGTGAAGGGCAAGCCACTTTCGTCGATGGCTCGGGAGAAATTGATCCTGGAGACTGTGTTGGAGTATCTCTCTAGAAGGGAAGAGACTGATCCTCAAGTCCTGCGCACGGTCTTCGAGACAGTCCGGCTTGTTGCCCTTCCCAAAAGTGAAGTCAAAAAGTGTTTTAAGAACTTCAAGCATCTGAAGAAGAACGAAGAGATCAAGAAATATCTGGACTTGCATGAAATTGCAATAAAGTTCCTTAAGCAGCGAGGTCAGGACTATTCCCTGACAGAGCCAGTAGGCGGGGAGGGTGCCACCGATGTGCCAGACGCCTGGTTCCGAAAGCGAAAACTGGCCAACTACGAGATTCTGCCTGGCAAGGCGCAGTATGCAGCCGGCGGTCATATAGCCCCAGCTAGGGGATTTCCTCCCTTCCTATACAACGATCCCGAGCTCGAGATTGAGCAGGTCGAGGTTTGGATTCGGAGGTGGGACGGCCGACCGGTTATTGGGGGTCTGGCGGTAACCTATAGGCCCAACCCGAGCATGGACCTAGATGTGGATGTCGAGGACCCGGCTCCAAAACGCTACGCCAAGGGACTGTGTGAAAGTCGTGAGGACGGGGACTATTTCTGTGCCACGTTTGAACCAGAGGAGTACGTGGTCAAGGTGCTTTTGTCTAGTGGTTATCTGATCGACCGTCTTGCCTTTGTGACCAACACGGGTCGGACGTTGGGCCCGTTTGGTGGGACTGGTGGGGGTGACCATACGGAGGTGGCCCCACAGGCTAGCATGGCCTACCTGTATGACATCAACTGTGCAGAGGTAGAGACTCAAGGCTCACTTGCTATCTACAACCTGATGTTCAGGTGGATCAAGTTAGAGTAGTGGCACTCGTAGATGTCAGGACAATGATGATTGGTCTACTTGAAGGAAAAAAGGGGAGCTTATATGATACAATGGAAACCTCATATATTGCATTGCATGAGGTTTGATCTTAACTTAGCATTAAAGGATTTGAATTACAGAATGGGAGATATCTGACTCTGAGCCAGAGTGTAAAAAAGTGTAAAATTTAGTAGACAGCTACTTATCTTATTTGAAAAGCTTTGTTTATCTGTTCCCAGCATTTTTTTCATTTGCGGCCACAATTTGCAAATTTCTTCTCCATCAGATAAAAATATCTCTTCCGACTTCTTTTTTTCCTTCTTGTCTCCCTTCTCTTTTTCTTGTCTTTCTCTTTTTCTTGCCTCTCCTTCTCTCTCTTCCTACTCTTTTTCTTGCCTCTCCCTCTCTCTCTCTTACAACTTCTTCTTCTTCTTGTCTCTCTTTCTTCCTACTTCTCTTTCTCTCTCCCTACTTCTCTTTTTCTTGTCTTTCCCTCTCAAAGGCATGTCTTGGGCAGCCAAAAGGATTGAGGGAAAAATTCTGCTTGACATCCTTGACCAATAAATTCCTGTTGGTAGTGTGAGAGAATCAAAACAAGAAAAAATACACAGAACTATGAGTCATCTTTTCTTCTGTAAAATTCAGTGAAATTGTCACTATATGTCAGGATTTGTTTTGTGAGGCCTTCATTGTATATTTGATATGAAGAAACTTTGATGATTATTTTTTGTTGGATGTCGGATACTAGTACTACTAAGCAATATTGTCAGAATGTCAAGTACATGTATTTTATTGTGCAATCACAAACTTAAGACTTGCTCAAGATTGAACGACACAGTGAAAGTTGAAGAAAAACAATCTTTGCACTTGACAATGACATCAAATGTCAGTCTTTAAATCTACAAATACGTCTATTACTTAGTGTTTCAGCCTCTTTTCTTGCTTGAATTTTCAAAACTATATGTATCTATATGTATCATTGTAATGTAGTATAATTAGGAGTAGAAGTTGGAAGTAATTAACACTTGCCGTAACAAGTAAACAAGTCACCAACATTAATGATTGAGGCAAGTGTTAATTACTTCCAACTTCTGCTCCTAATTATAGTTTATACTACATTAATAATAACCCAAATATAGCCAGTTGTAAGTTTTAGTTTCGCTGGATTGTAATCTTTGTTTTTCATGTATTAGTAGATTACTAATATTAGCCAAGACTTAGGGTAGCAATAGTAGTTGAAAAACAAACAAAACAGTTGTTTGTAAAATATGGGCTATGTTTATGCAACACTAATGTTTTTAAATAAGTATGAGAGCACCAGATCAAAAGTGTGTATTTACTTTTTCAATGTCTGATTTTACCTGCTCAACAGATTTTCTTTTTTCCGTTCACTCTTTCCCCATCAATTGTCTTAAATATGGTAATTTATTGCAAATGAATAAAAGGCATTTATATGTATGTATACTTGGTTTATTTATAAAAATTATAGTGTGCATAATATCCAAATGATTTAAAGTACCCAAATAATATTAACCTAGTCTCCACTTTGACTTCTCACTGCTCTTGGTTGTCTTTCTCTTATTTCACCAAATTATGTTTATTTCTTGATTTATCATAACAAAAAAATAAAAGCTATATATTTTTTATATCTCTGAATAGCATGAATTTTTACGATGCAGTTTCCCTTGCGTTTCTATTATTTGTTACATTCTATTAGGTAAAAGAAGTTGGCCCAACTGTATGCGAGGACTCATTTACTTAGTTGGGCCTAGTTAACTTTGCAAGTGCTAGATATAGATAAGCCACATGTTTCAAACTTTTTTGTATTAAAAAGAAAACATTTTTCCAACCCTTGGATCATGTTGTAAACCCTGTTTTTGTTGAGAAATCCCAATTTGAGTACATGATAATGTTTTAGTTGATCATTGAAAGAATGTTGTCCTCATCTGTAGGTATATCTATTTGTTATAGAATTGAAAAGTTGTAAAAGCAACCTGTCATGAAGAAATTAAATTTGTAGTTATTACCAGTACTGTTAGTCTGGGTTTGCCTGCCAATACAACAATGCAGTGTTAATCTCTTTTTGAAAACCCTGCGTCTGTTCAATGTTAAAATATTGATTAAAGGTACTTTTAATTTTAATTGGTTTTTTAATATCATGATTTTATTTGGATATTTGTGCATCTACTTTAATTAGGGGTTTACATTAAGGATCTGGCATTAGCACTTAAGTTTCCCACATTTTTTATTTTTCCCTCCTACCAATATAACTTTTTATACAATTATTTTTTAAAACATTTCTGTGTGCCATTATTTGCACTTGTGATGATTCTATACTTTCTGGGAATGATTATATTTGAATACTAAAGTACATATATGTGAATTGTTTGTTTTTTTACTGCAACTAACTATGTCATTCAGACAAATCAGAGTATGGCATTTGCAAGTTCTTGTTCATGTTTGTAACTAAATCATTTTATTTTATGTATTTGTACTAGATCACATAGAAAGTTGTAAAAAAAACTTGCCCAACATAAGCTAGTCTCAATTAGTCAATATTTTATATTAGTACCTTTTACAATCATGTCAATGTGAAAAGGTTAAACTTAAAGTATATTAGTACCTTTTCCAATCATGTCAATGTGAAAAGGTTACACTTAAAGCTGTTCTGCTAAGAAAACTGTGCTCTATTTCAAGCTTCATAATGTTCATGACTACAGTACATTAACTTTAAGTCACGTGTATACAGTTCTTTTCAATTGGTTACTTGTTTGCACTGTCCAAATGGAGGTTCATGTTATACTGAAACTTAGTTTGACTCAACTTGCAGCAGGTTTGAAAAGTGGTGAGTTGTTTCTGTCAGACCATTTTGAATGATAGTTGATACAGATTTGCTTCTTGTAGTTGTATAGTAATGACACTTTTTAGAGCGTTCCTTGCACATCTTTTTTTTTTCTTTACAGTCTTGCTCTAGCTTGCCAAGCATAGTAGAAGACTCCCAATATAAATATATATAAATCACAAAAGGTGCCATTATGATCTGGAAAACGGTCATATAAATTATGACAAAAAAAAAACTGCTTTTACAGTATAACTGGACCATATTGGAAACTTATGAATAGCTCATTACCCTATAGTTCTTTTCCAATGTATGCTATTGCTAAAAAATTGAAATCAGCATTTGATCATTATTTGTCTGCATCATGTTTAGATGATATTGATTTGGAGGCTGTGTTTAAAGATTTTACTTTCACAGATGATTGTACCATTGATGAAAAATGTTCCATTGATATTGTTTTTAACACCTTTAAGACAGCTGTTGGGGAATGTTACGAGGTTTTACTTAGAAAGGCAGTTGTGTGATTTTCTGGATTGAGGGATTTTTTGTGGGGAGATTAGGCAAGATGTTAAAAATGTTAAGACACCTGCCCAATGACAAATCTTACAGGTGAAAGGCTGTTGGTGCAAAAGAGATTCTTTACATTTACGATCTACTACTATGTGGAAGCGAAATGATACTACAACTTGATTTAATAGTTTGAGTGAAAGTGAGCAGAGAGAGCTTATGCAAAAAAGTCGGAAGAATGCTGTCAGCTTATATAATTTAAGCAAAGAAAGTGAGAAAGATAAAGAAAAAAGAGCAGCTGAGCTGAGGGAAATTATTTCTGAGATCTTAATAATATGCATGTGGGAAATGCGGAGTCTCTAAGAAATCAAATTCGTTATAGAAAAATAATTGATGGAGAAAAGCATCTAAAAATTTCATTAATAATTTAATTATTATTTAAATATAATAGGAGAAAGTGATAGTGTGTTTATTGCAAGTAAAAGAAGAGTCAAGACGCTGAATTATAATGAATGATTTCTAATTCTATTGATATTTTCTTTGACATTTTTACATGAAGATAATTATTTTCAATCGTCTGTAGTGCCTAACTGTGAGACATGTTAAATTAAAATTGTCATTTATATGAAGCAAATTTTTTTGCTGAGGGTAAAACTAAGATTAGAATATTATATTGACGTGTATCCAGCTTGTAAGAAAACTTAATATTTGCTATGTACCAACTACCAGATTAAATTTGTCTCCATTTGCTATTTGAAAATGATTTTGTGAAATTTAGAATATTTTTTTTGCCTTTTTTGCCTTATTTGTCCTATTGAGAAGGTGCAGACTGTATAAAATGTATTCTACTCCTTAAAAAATAACTTGGAGGGTTTTTGTGTAAAACTTACTTTTTAATTTAAGCAATTTCTTTTTCTATAAAAATGCTATTACTGAAAACTACACAGGCTCTTTTGCTGTGCTAAAAGATCACTTAATGATTTGTTTGGGTTTCTGATTACCATTTTTTCTTTAATTTTGTGAATTTTAACATCAGTATAAAAGTGAAATATCTGCAATATCTCTGTTATTATTGAATTTATAGAGAAAATGGTGTCAGAAATGGAATCACTTTTTTCCCCCCAAAAATGTAAAACCTCATTTTTTGCGGATTTTTTTAAGCTTGGTGTCATAATATTATGTTACCTATCACTGTTTTGTTCACTGCTTACTTTTAAGCTGTTACAGTCCAGGCATAGGCCTCTGAATGATTTTCTATGACATGTCAGGCGTTCTAAAAAACTTTCTTATTTTTCAACAAATTGTAAAAATTTAAAAAGCATTGTTAAGGTCTTCAAAAGATTGAAAAATCAGCCTGTAATACCCACTTTTAGCAACTAAAATTCAGTAAGTTGAGTTGATTTAACGTCCAACATCAGCACTATATAGGCTATATTGTGGACGGGCAAATTCAGTGAGCCAAAGGTGTAGGCAAGCTCAACAAGCTTCATTTGAAATCCAAGTGAAACAGTTACAAATCTATGTCATAGCTTGACATTTAAGCTTATGGTAATATTTATTTGTAAATTTATAACTTACGGTGAAAATGATGGGCAGAGAGTAAAGCTGACATGATTACTACAAAAATACTTAATCAAAGAGGCATGTCCACAATGCTTCAATGTGTGCAATATAGTCACAGAAGTAGATAACAATGAACCACCATAAGAATCTTTTAATAATTCACCTGCTCAGAGAAATCAGCTGAGCCAAATTTTTTAAATTTCAATTTTAAAATTACCTACAGCTGAAAAAAAAGTTTCATTTTTCAAAAAATTATTTAGATTAGTTTTGGATGTATTCGAGGGTTTGAGATTATCCCATCAACATTTTGTAGAAGTAATTGAGAGGTGCACTGTTATGCAAAAGATGTTTAATCTGCTTCCCTGAGTTGAGTGGGTTTAACATTAAACATCAGCACTAGTATAATTATAGGCTCCTGGTCAAAGCCGATGACTACCGTGGCTCCCTGATACGACATTATTATATATATTTTACACCATCTGGTATGGCCGACATCAATGGCTTTGATGACCGTCTCTGTTCAATACGAATTGTGTTCTTTATTGTCCACATCTTTTATAAAACATACACAAAATAAGGGGAGACAATTAAATGCCCTTACAAATAAGTAAGTGAAATCAATAATTACAAATCTAAAAATTACATCAAATTTTATCATGAAAAAGTACACATCAAAGATTTTAAAAAAGAATTATACTACATGTACAGTACAAAGTTATGAATTACATGTTCCTTATCCCATGACAAATACAGATAAAATTTACAACATTAATAATAATATGTGGCACAAAGAAACATCTGCATTATACACACTATCTGTCAGTGTTACTCATGCCATTAATAGTAAAAAAAAAAAAAAACCTCACCACTTCAACAGCATCCAATTCCAATCTGTAGTACTGGTATCTCAGGGTTGCAGGGAAGTGATTGTCAACTGGACACAACTTTATTTTACACTGAATTTCGGAACCTGGTCCAAACTTTTAGTATAGGTAAAAGTATTATTTCTGCTCATGAAATATATACATTGTATACGTAAGTTTTCTGATAAACTTAAAAGATCTAGTGAAATCGAATACACTTCATTTATATTATATAGTTGTAAAATTGACCACTTTCTGATGTTACAAAATGTGGTGCAAGTCCTTTGACTTCGAGTCCATAAATTTAGTACTGTCTGTGCCTAGAACAATTAGCGAAAACTATCTCAGCAGCCTACTTGTTACCCCTAGTCCTATTGAGAGCAAACAGAGTATCAGGAGTATCCCCCCCCCCCCCTGAAATACGCCAGTTTAGTGCTTACAGTTACACTGATTTTAAATAATTTGAGGAAATCTACACACTAACTCTGTCCCTTACATGATTTTGTGTCAGTATATGGCTGGTTAACCTGAAGTACCAGTGTGAAACCAGGGTTTTTTTTGGTTTATGTTGTACAAAATAATCATACAGGGGTTCCAATAATACACATGAAAATCTTTATGAAAACCATTCATATCTCATCCATCGTATTAAAATAATATGTAAGTAATAAAATACGTTGAGATGGCACACAAAATAAAACAATAATTTTTTTTTTTTTACAATCAAATCAAGATGGCATCACATGTTCATTAAAAACAAAAATCTGCTGCCCAATGAATTCACATTCTTGACAGTCCCAAATACTTCAAGACTAGAAATAAAAGTGATAGTGAATAAAAAAAGTGTATGAAATTTAATTTTTTTTTAATCATACAGGAGGATGAGCCATCAATACAAACCAAACAGGAATGTGTAATGATGCAAGGCCCATCTACTAAAGATCAAGTTATCACACATCATGATAATAATTTGAAAGCCATGTTTACAAATAATATCTTTGGTTGGAAGAAGTCAAGTTCCTGTTCCCTCACAGTTAAAAGTCTTGTAGGTTTCAAGGAAGATCATATACCACTATGGGACCCCAGAAAGAGAGTCCTACGATAAAGTCGATTACATATTACAAATTACTGACATCAACCGAACAAGTAAGTTTGTGTTGCTGCTAAGCGTCCAACATCATTACTGCACAGACTATATTGTGGGCAGGCCCCAAGACTAACATCTGACAAGTTTAGGTGCTGCTACACAGAGACAGTGCAGGGATACCATGACTATGTGTCAGCCGGTCACACTACTGTGACAGTGATCCAACCAGTAAGGGATGAAGTCGCCAGAGCCACCTCGATCCAAGGACCTTCTGCGTCGAAAGCTGACGTTCTAGTTTTCTACTCCAGGGTGAATACAGTGTCACTCTCAACAAGGACAAAGAACTTAGGGGCCGAGAGGGGATGGAATCTGCAACCTTTAATTACAGGCTAAACGTTTTAACTTTGGACTACTGTGATCCCCCATATTAAAGGTACAAGTAGCTTTCCCATCATCTCTATACATAACGCCTACACATAGCGATAGGCCTTGCACAACAACAACAAAGTCTTAATTCTAGTTTAAAAGCATTAGAGAAATAGTCCATGTATACATTCATGTTTATAAAAATAATGGCTGTGGATGGAATAAAAAGTGAAAAAAGTATGATTGTGGAGGGAATTAAAAGTGAAAGAGAATGATAAAAAAAAGAGTGGCAATTGAAAACACATACATATATCTGCATGCTATAATTATTTAATCTTTAAGAGTACAAGCACTCAACCATAGATTAACAAAAAATGAAAAAAAGCCACAAATTGGGTACTGTGACATCACATTGAGTTTCAAAGATACTTTTTGGATCATGTTATAAACTAAAGACTTTTATGCTTGTAATAAATACAAATTGTTTGGCAAAACAATAATATCGCATTATTAATAAAGTTCATACCAAAACATGTACCAATGCTCATGCAGAAATGAAAGACATAGTTTACCTTCAAAAGAAACCATCTTCGATTATCTTATAAAGCTTATCAAATTTGAAAACTTAAAACTCCATGGCAAAATGAGAGACAATAATGATTAATTTAACTCTTACTGGGATATTAAATTTGGTCATAAGAGGTAAATTTATGTAACAATTATAAATTCATGCAATGTACAAAAACAAAAACAGCAACAGGCCTACTTACGAAATCTTATTTTAATATTATAATAGTTAACATTTTGTTAAAAGAACTTTTAATAGTAAACTTAATTTGAATTAAGAGATCTAGCACACTTGTTTGATCTGGCAAAGTTTTATATTTTTAATTGTAATGAGTAGAACTGCAAAATTGAGGTAATTAATTAAGACATTAATAGTTGCCCTGGAATACATGGAAATATTCTTGTTGATTAATATATATCGATGGTCTCGGGCACAGACCGCCCAAGTCCGGATTTTCCCCAAACATTTTTAAGTCCAAAAATAGCACACCACGACCCGATACGCCTTCTCTATTAATATCTAAGCTGTTTGCCCAATGGAAATCCTTCAAATTGCCATGTGACCAAACCGCTCAAGTCGATTCATTCTCTCACCACGCGGCACAGCGCGCCCAACTCCACCCTAGCCAAAAAAACCAGGCTCGCTGTGTGTGGTGGTGTGCTGCTGTCAAAAAAAAGTCTGCATCAAATACATGGAAGAGGTGAGTGACTTTATTGCTTTCAATTATGTACATACACAAATATTTCATAGTTATGTTTAATTTTCGTTGCATTACTTGTCATTTTCGTATCTAAAACTATGCTCTTGTAGTTAGTGTTGGAGTTAGTCGGTCTGGGCCTCTTGCTGTCTGTATTACCTGAGCCCACGCTGTGGTTTATGCAGACTTGGGCGGTCTGTTCCACGAAGAGTTTCTGAGTAATCCGACATAGGCGGGGGGCTGTTAAGGTGGAGCAGAGTTAGGCGGTTTGTGCCTTTGAACAAACTATTATTTTTATTATTGTTATAGTTATAATTTAATTATAAAAAGTCTACAATTTGTTCAGACTTAACCTAATACAGTAATAGTTAACAAACTGTCAGACAAAGCCCCCTCCCCCCTCCCTTTTTTTCAATTCGGCTCCACTAATCTCGAACATTTGAATAACTCTGATGAATTTGTAGCCTATAAATTAACTTTTTATTAGACAATCGGCCTTCAACGATTTTTGTTAGTCAAATTTTTAAAGAAAATCTGCCAGTAGAACCTTTTTATATTTTTAGACCCCTCCTCTCCTTCCTCACGTAATAAATTAAATTGGATTTATAAAAACCCAATCTTTTTTTTTACGCTGAGCCCATGTAGATTATGAACTTATCATTAAAATAATACTATTTTGTTGTGCTGGTGACTATTCGCATTTTTTTTGCATATTATTCATTGTCCTTATGGCCCCACTTATTTAGTTAATTTCTTTATTTATTGCAGTTGCTTTGGAACGCACTTTGACTTCCCACCGAACCCAATTGGAAGATACCAATTAACCCAAGAAATTCAAAAGCAGACTTAATCGATAAAGGAATATTTACTGCTGGCAGATGAGAAGAAGTTGAATGCAGTGAAACTGATGCTGTGGAAGACATTACTACTCATGCATCACATTTAAGGAAATTCCATTGAGGTAAGATTGAAAATGTCATATTACGTTTTAGAAGTCGCATTGTTACTCTAACATGAACTTATTTTGTGCCATTCGGCTATTGCAGTTTCATTATTTTTTTAGCACTTTAGCACTGGGTACTTTCACTTCCTTCCTGTACATTTTCTCCTTTTTTTCTTTATGACTACTGATTAAACTTATTTTAAAGGGCATACTAATAACAAATTACTACATATAGACTGTTTGATAGAGTTCTCTGTCATTTATTTCACTTTCAGTTGATACGAGTCATCTTACAAGAGCAGCACCATTATCGAGTGGTAATCAATCTGATTAAAGTTACAGCCTGCTTCAGATACAACAGGTAAGGTGAAAGAGTTGTAGTGCTTCTCGGTTGTTAACATAATTCATGGTTGAGTTGTAGGTTGTTTTCTACTTTTGGTTTTTATACGTTTTTTAAAGTATTCAAGACATTACTCTGTCGGAGATGATGTCATGATCACTAAGTAGTATGTACCAAACATAATTCAAATACATGATGTAGCTGAGAGTTGTTCGTAATTATAACGCTTAGAGAGGCTTTGTAAACACATTCATAAGATTGAAAACTATGTTGAGTTCAAACAATTTTGAAGAGGAAAATGTACTCTCTGAGTGGCAAGCTGGCATGTAAGCTGGCAAGAGTTTTTTTTCTTTGTTTTCTGTGGAAGAGAATGTTCACTAAATTTTTATGCTTTTTGTGTCTTTGCAGGTGTCCGAAATCATGATTCCTCATAGCAGAGGCAAGAGAATGTTGGAAATGAGTCGTCAGAAGGCTAAGAGAGCAAAGGAGAATTTACCACTTTTGGATACAGTTGAAAACACAGAAAAGACTGGAGATGCCGATGTATCAGTGCTTAACATTCCCACTAGTCAGTTGTTGGATGTTTCAGAAGATGTTAACATGTCATTTTCTTTCTCTGAATTTTCAGACCTAGATTTACCAGTCTCTGAAATCAGCTCGTCTTTGAAAGTTGCCAACTTTGTGCTGAACCATGCAGATGTTCCTTTGAAAGTCTTAAATGATACTGTTAATCCTGCAAGTTATTCTTCATTAGGTCAGAGCAACATTGATACTCCAACAACTATTCTTCGTGCTGAAGAAAGAGCTGAGAATTATACAGCTGCATCATACGATAACCAACTTGTAGAGGAACCAGTGGAAGTTGATACAGTCATACATGCGATAGAGCCCAGCAATAGTTTGAGAATTACGTCAAGTATTGACCCTCGTGCTTCTGAGCTTGTCGGAGATCATGAAGTTGCATCCGGTGTTGAGCGTGTTGTAGATGAACCAGTGGAAGCTGGTACAGTCATACAGCCAATTGAACCAATCGAGCTGACTAATTTGGAAGCATCTGCTGGAAATAATCTGGATGGTCAAGATGAAACAACTGATGAAATTGACGCGCAAAGAAAAACGAAGAAAAAAACTAAAAAGCAGGACAAAAAAGAAAACAGGGAACACGGCAAAGCGTATTTGGGGCGCTATTATGACAAGGAGAAGAAAACATTCGTTGAAGTGATGAAGGAGGCAAAAGTTTTAGGTGATAGGTGTAAGTGCAAGGCAGCATATCATCACTGTAAAGAAATTTCTGACCAAGACAGAGCAAAGATCTTTTCAGATGTCTGGAAGATGACTTGGGGCGAAAAGGAAGTGTTCGTCAAAATGGCCATTGAAACCAAAGATGTCAAGGAGAGAAAAGGCAGTGAAAGCTCTAAGAGGGATAGAAGTTTAGTCTTCAACTTGCGTGGATCAAGTGGATCACGCAGAGTCTGCAAGGACATGTTCCTTAAAACCACACCTGACATGGTGGATGATTCGGACGACCCTGTCTGGCGAGGTTACTGAAAATGGGGACTCTTCACTTCAGTCAACCCAGTCAACCACATGTCAGTCCTCAAAGAAGAAACCTCCATCAGACGGCCGTCTTTTTGTGAAAGAATTCTTTGAACGTCTTCCAAAAATGCCAGCCCATTACTGTCGTAAGGACACATCAAAACTGTATTTAGAGACAGCCTTCAAATCAGCCGCTGATGTTTACAGGGAATATAAGAGGCTCTGCACAGAAGAGAGTAAACAAATAATGTCTATGACCATTTTCACAGAGGTTATGAAAGCTGCTAATATTGCCATTTTCACCCCCAGAAAAGACCAGTGTGACCTCTGCTGTGAGTACGCCCAAGGGAACACCAGTGAACAAGTGTATAAGGAACACAGGGCCAGAAAAGAAGCAGCTCAAGCCGAAAAAATAAGAGACAAAAACCAGCCACAGGATTCACGCACCAAGGTTTTATGCGTGGATGTACAAAGGGTTCTACTATCCCCATGCCTGAAAGCGTCCGCCCTGTACTACAAAACAAAATTGCAGGTGCACAATTACACAGTCTTCGACATGTGTTCCAAGGATGTTGTTTGCTATCTTTGGAATGAGGCCGAGGGGGGACTGACAGCAAATGAGTTTGCCTCATGTTTGGTCCATCATCTGACAGAAAATAAAGATGCCTTTGATACAGCCATCATTTATTCGGATGGCTGTACCTATCAAAATAGAAATCGAATGTTGGGTACAGCTCTGAGATATTTTTGCGTGAGTTACAAGAAGACAGTGGAGCAGAAAATATTAGAACGGGGACACACACAAATGGAGGTTGATTCTGTCCATGCCACAGTGGAAAGAAGATTAAAAAATGTAGACATCTACTCTCCACTGGACTATGTCCAGCTTGTCCAAGCAGCCAGAACAAACCCGTGTCCTTATGAGGTCCAGTACTTGACATATGACTTTTTTTTGGACTTTGACAAATTTGAAGGAGCAGTGAGATCTCTCAAACCCTCCCAAGACGCCAATGTCACGAACATCTGTGCATTGAAATACTTACCAGATGGATCCATCTGCTACAAGCTTAATTTTTCGGATGACTGGGCAAAGATGGAGTTAGGCCGCAACACCAGCCTCCCTTCAAAGACCCCCTCCAAGCTCTACCGTGGTAGGAGGAAGATAAAAAAGACAAAGTACGACCACCTCCAGTCTCTCAAACCTGTTCTTCCAGCTGATGTTCATACCTTCTATGACTCGCTTCAGCATACATAATTTTTTTTCTGTTTTATGAACAGTTTTCAAAGATGTTTTTTCCATAGTTGACCTTGTACAGTCATGTTTATTCATCTTTCTTCATCTTTGTCCTTCCCTTACACAAATGTAGTCCTATTTCCCATTTCAATCCATAATTAATAGTAATGTATATGCATGTAGCTTTTCAAAGAGGCATAAGATTTGTGGCTCTTATTATTCAATCATTTATGTTTTGTGGCTCTTATTATTCAATCATTCATGTTTTGTGGCTCTTATTATTCAATCATTTATATTTTGTGGCTCTTATTATTCAATCATTTATATTTTGTGGCTCTTATTATTCAATCATTTATATTTTGTGGCTCTTATTATTCAATCATTTATGTTTTGTTGCTCTCATTATTCAATCATTTATGTTTATGGCTCGCATTATTCAATCATTTATGCTTTGTGGCTCTTATTTAATCATTTACAATGGCGATTACTAATATCAATAAAGCAATAAATATTTTTGTTTTGTTTTGATACTTAGTACAATCATGTATTTATAAGCCAAATACAGTACAGTGTAAATTATGAGGAAAGAAGGAAAGGACAAAGAGTTTTGGGGAGGGGTAGAGAGAGAGAGAGAGAGAGAGAGAGAGAGAGAGAGAGAGAGAGAAATGGGGTGGATGGATTAAGATAAATAATAATTGATGTAACCTTATAAATAATTGATGTTACTGTTTTTTCTTTATCTTTTTATTGGCGAGCGGTTGCCTAATAAACCATTGAGTTGAATTGGATTGAAACGAATTGAGTTATTACGAATGTGAAAGTTGTTTAAATTATGGTAGAATAAACTATCATGGAGTTAAAAATGTACACTCAAAATAACGCAAACCTTATACGTAAACAGTTTCTTACAAAACCAACTATAATTATGTGGGCACACAACGCCCAAGTCCTCGTTGTTCAGTGAAAATCGGTTTCTCAAACCGCCTAGCTCAGCCGCGGCACAAACCGACCATGTCGGCCGAGAATCTGAAGGGCACAAACCACCCAACTCCAATAAATTAGCAATACATCAAGATAAACAAAAACGGGCTATTATTGTGATCACAGAAGTAATATCCATCAAATAGACGTAAATATTAATATGGACTATAAGAAGCTGATTAGAGAAAATCAGTTTTTCCCTTGTCCTGTAAAATTAAGGTTTTCAGACTTGAGCGTTTTGTGCCCGAGACCATCGATATTAAATTGCTTCTGGTTAAGAAGTAAAAGGGAAATAAAAAAAATACTACTTAAAGAGGGTAGTCGTTAAAGGATATAACTTGAAAAGTTGCAAAGCTATACGTTCCAACGTAATTGTTTTAAAGAGAGCAAAGTTATCTGCTTTTATTTATATCAAATTCTATGCTATTGGCTTCTTAATCTTGCGTGTAATCTCAATACAACTCCTTTATGAAAATGTATTGTACACACAAAATGATATTTACTATATTTTTAAGGCAGAATAGATTGATATTCCGACATTATGTTAAACTCCTTGTAATGTTTTTTTTAATTTTTTTTAAGAGATCGGTCGTACGACCGTACCAGAACCTGTTTTTAAGTCAGATTAAGGTAAATATTCTTTATGAATTGCTTGGGCGTTAAGAAGTAAAAGGGAAATAATAAAATATACTACTTAAAGAGGGTAGTCGCTAATTGATATAACTTGAAAAGTTGCAATTCTATACGTTCCAATGTAATTGTTTTTAAGAGAGCAAAGTTATTTGTTTTTATTTATACCAAATTCTATGCTATTGGCTTCTAAATCTTGCTTGTAATCTCAATTTAACTCCTGTACTAAAAAGTATTGTACACACAAATTGATATGTACTATATATAAGTTAGAATAGATTGATATTCTGTCAATATGTTAAACTCCTTTTAATTTTTTTTTTTATTTTTTTTAAGAGATTGGTTGGACGTCCGTATCAGACACTGTTTTATTCAGATTAAGGTAAATATTTTTTATTAATTTCTTCTGCTTTAAGAAGTAAATGGGAAATAATTATAAAATACTACTTAAAGGGGGTAGTCGCTAAAGGATATAACTTGAAAAGTTGGAAATCTATACGTTCCAACGTAATGGTTTTTAAGAGAGTAAAATTATCTGCTTTTATTGATACCAAATTCAATGCTATTGGCTTCTAAATCTTGCGTGTAATCTCAATACAACTCCTGTACGAAAATTTATTGTATACATAAAATGATATGTACTATATAGAAGGCTGAATATATCGAAATTCCGTCATTATGTTAAACTCTTTGTAATGTTTTTCCTAATTTTTTTTAAGAGATTTGTCGGACGACCGTACCAGACACTGTTTTTTTCAGATTAAGTTAAATATTCTTTATGAATTGCTTCTGCGTTAAGAAGTAAAAGGTGTTTTTCCCTTGTCCTGTAAAATTAAGGTTTTCAGACTTGAGCGTTTTGTGCCCGAGACCATCGATATATATATATAGATGAAAGGTCTCATTGTCATAAAGGAAAAACAGTAGATGTTACACCCTTTCCCTTTGTTTCCAGTTGAAGCTGCTCCTTTTCAACTTAATTTAAAATAATCAGGGAAATCTGCCAGTAACATAAAATATTGATAACTTACAATTACTTAATGTGTTTTCAAAGTCCTACCTTTACCTTTCCATTCCCTATCTTTTAAAATAGCCCATTTGTTTAAGTTCAGGTCCATTATGTCAAATTCAAAGGATGAAAAGAATAAACATTTATCATTTATGTTTTCACATATATAATTCTTTCCTGTAAGCTGCCTAAAATTTCAGGCTGTCATAGGCAGCAATATTAATAACTGTAGTTCATCATCTCTAATAAAAATGTTTAAATGATTAAAGAATATAAAATTAAAATGTTAAAAATTACAATCAAAATAACAATATTAATAATAAATGCTAAGGATACTCCTCCTCCTACAACTACAACTACAACTACTACCACTACTACTACTACTACTACTACTACTACTACTACTACTACTACTACTACTACTACTACTACTACTACTACTACTACTACTACTACTTCTACTACCACCACCATTACTAATCATAACAATAATGAAATATTAATAAAAAAAAATAACTTCAGCATTTTTACTCTTGTCACTTTACCACCATGGCACAAAGTTGACATATGGTCACAAAGAAAAAGTGATTCAGTGAAATAAACAACAATATAAATATGAAAAAAAAAACAGGTTGACTTATTCACTTTAAGCTATCACTTACTTTCGGAAAAACTTATATTACTATTTCATTTATCTTTGAAAGAGCAAAACTAGACTCCACGAAGTGCTTTCTTTTGTTGAGATGGGAATCTTATAGTATACACATATCTATATCCTTCAAAATTAATAGGGTGCTGCAAACTTCTTTCAAAAAATATATATAATATAAATACTTGAATAAATACATATAATTTTTTTTAACACATAAAAAAAAAATAATGACTAAGTTTCTAAATAATTGTGACCCTGCATACAGTTAAAATACATTTACTGATTATACCATCAACTCAGAAAAAAGGCACTGAATGGTAAAATGCTGAGTAGCCCAAATTAAGAATCAAAAGATTTATTCAGTGGGATTTGTCAATATCCGCATAATTAGTAAAAACATAGGAAGACATGTTTATGTCAGTACAAAAAAAAGTTTTTCCAATCTATAAAAAAAAAAAGGGATGTAAGTAAGAAACCAGTGTCCACTTTGATAATAATTCTCTTATCTATTGGTATACATGTCAGCTTTTGTTTCTACTACAACATTAGAAAGTCTTACTCCTGCTCCAAAAAGCTCTGCCTCCTATATTGTACCTCTATAAATGATGAAGATACAGACATATTGTTTGTCTTGCAAACCAAACTATTCTCTCCACCGTTTTATGCTTTAGTATCCTCATTTAAAAACTGCTAATTGTTTTGAAACAGATTCAAAATGCTGAAAGAATAGACTTACTTCAAAAGGTCTAAAAAACTAAAAGAAAAACAAAAACACCAGTCTAATAACCCTGGTTAAGACAACCACTCATAGAGTATTTAACCAATTACAATCACATCATATAAAGTCTCTGCTACCACTTCACGCCTTACTGTCTTCAATTTCCAAATAAATAGTACAAACAGCTCCATTATGCTGAAAGAATAGGCTTATTTGGAAAGACCTGGGAAAAAAAAAAAGAGAACAAAAAGAAAGACAGAAAAAAAAGTCACCCGTCTTGTGATTTCAGTTACAAGAATGACACATAGAGTATATTAACCAACCCCAATCACATCATGTGGAGTGAGGCGACCGGTGTCACATCCGCACTGTTTGGTCGGAGTCTCTCCGAGGCGAGATCACTCTGCACCTCCGCCAGTCGCAGAATATCGGCGGCAAGGGATTCCACATCGGTAAAGCGAACTTTCTTGAAGCTGAAAATATCCTGGATGAATCCCAGCACCTGGTCCTGTTACAAGAGGCACACAAAAATAGAAATATTTTTATTTTTATTAATGAAGACTTAAAATGTTGAATATATTATTCTCAGCTAGCTGAAAAACCAGTTACTATATAATCAGATTTGTCTTGGCACTTTAAATCTGAAATTGGTCAATTATATTATCATTTCCATTAATATTAGAATCTTCATTAATATTCTTATTACTACAAAATTGTTTTTCTAATTATGATTATCATTGTTATAATAATATTAATAATGATGATAATAATAATAATAATAATAATTATAATAATAATAATAATAATAATAATAATGATAATAATAATGTGTGGGAGCACGTTGTCAGATTTTAGACTTGGATCCCGTCCACAATATAGCGCTGACACTGAAGTAACAAACAAAACAGCAATCTAACCAACCTTGAAGAAGTTGCACATGTCTTTGAGCTCCGACTCAGGGCCTAGGGAGCCCCATGCTAGCAGCAGACCTGTGTGCGTAATTGTCAGACCTTAGTCTTGGGGTCTGTCAACAGCATAGCTTATATAGCACTAATGTTGGTCGCTAAGCAACAAATAAACAACAATCTAACCAACCTTGAAGAAGTTGCACATGTCTTTGAGTTCTGACTCTGGGCCCAGGAAACCCCAGGCCAGCAGTAGATCCGTGTGTAATATTGTCAGACCTTAGTCTTGGGGTCTGTCAACAGTACAGCTCAGATAGAGCTGATGTTGGTCGCTAAGCAACAAATAAACAACAATCTAACCAACCTTGAAGAAGTTGCACATGTCTTTGAGTTCCGACTCAGGGCCTAGGGAGCCCCATGCTAGCAGCAGACCTGTGTGTAATATTGTCAGACCTTAGTCTTGGGGCCTATCAACACTATAGCTTATATAACTGACAAACCTTGAAGAAGTTGCACATATCCTTGAGCTCCGACTCTGGGCCCAAGAAGCCCCAGGCTAGCAGCGGACTCGTGTGTTCCGTGATGGAGTAAAAATGAGCGATGAATCCGTCATTGAACTGGGGACACAGAGGATGACAGAACATTTTTTTTAAAACCAGCATAGAAAAACCAAGATAATTCACGTTGTATTAGTTTAACGTATGACAAATCTGTTCAGCTGAATGAAAACAGCAACAACAAAAAAAGTTTCAAAAGTTTTGTCTTCCCAGCGTAATGACTTGGTTTGGTTTGGTTGGTTTTAACGTCCTACATCAGCACTATATAGGCTATATTGTGGACTTGCCCCAAGACCCAGCGTAATGACGTTGTGTGCTCCCGTTCTGGAGTCCCTTTGAGTTTAAGATCTACTTTGAGAACTTAGGGCTCATTAAAATAGGAGAAAGCTTCGCTTTTGGCTACGAAAGAATTTATGTTAATGAGGCATTTCTGTGACATTAATACTTATCAAGATCCTTCTGTTCACAACAATTCTGACCAGGCCTTACCTCTACCCTCTCAGTGGTAATAAAAACAAGATTGAATTCGGTT
The DNA here is from genome assembly GCA_003991915.1 of Elysia chlorotica. Lineage (NCBI taxonomy): Eukaryota > Metazoa > Mollusca > Gastropoda > Plakobranchidae > Elysia > Elysia chlorotica. Next base: position 6,029 of record RQTK01000120.1, on the reverse strand, counting down.
AACTAAAAAAACCCAACAAAAACAAACAAAAAACAACTCTCGATGTGAGAATTAGCCGTACAAGAAAATGATAATATATTTTTACCTTAAGAAGGCTTCTCTTTGCTTTAAGGACCGACCAAACTGCAGTAGCTAAAGCCTGGTGAAAGGAGAACGAAAGAAAACATTTTAATTATTATTGAAGGTTTGAGCTGAGTTAGCAGCCGCCATTATTAGCACAATGTACTTTATGTTGTGGACAGGCTTAGAGACAAGATGGTGAGATCTGGTGTAGTGTCTTAGACATTCACAGTAAACTGACACCGACCCAATCAGTAGGAGACAAAATCAGACATAAATTTTCGACTGTTTGTGGGTTTCGAACCTCAGACCTCCCGAACGTGAGACCATTGCTCTACCACTTAAGCCCTTTCACCCCCCGAAACTGAGGTTTGCTGAAAATTTTTTAACATTGAGGATAAAGAAAGAATAGCAGGGGGAAATCCCATTGTTTTCTCCACTACAACACCTACATTAATACCAAATAACATTTGCTCTTCTAATTTGCGCCGTAAGTCGATAAGTTGGCACTTGATTGTCTCAAAACTGGATGTTAACTTTTTCTTAATATGCTTTTTTTGCTCAGTTAATGTACTCAAAATGCACATTTTTTTGTAAGTCATATCATTAAATCAGAGCATATCTTTTGTATCAGACTTGTCAGAATCCGGTATCAATAAAGTCAAGTCCTTTGAAAAACTATCTTAGGGCATGGTGGATATTTCTGATAAGGACTAAACAACAACAACAACAGCCTGATTGTGACATACGAGGAAGGAGAGATGTGGAGGAACACAGTCACCAACGCCAACCAGCTTGACACTCCATGATGTTGATGAATTGCTTTGAATATAATGATTGTACTGTGTATACATTATTTATTACATTGTGTATTACATTATTTATTACAGATGGCCAACTTGGCTGACCTTGACTTTAACCGTGACATCCTTCACCATGTCCCGTTGTACGAAGCTGGCATGCTGGAGCTCAAGTACGGCAATGTTCCCTGCAGAACCATCAGGTCAGTGCCTAACACACCCTAATTAATCATTGGCTTTGTCCTGTGGGTGTGTTGAAAAAAATTCTATAATATAGACGTAAAAATCGTCACACTTGAAACTTCTCAGGACTAGTTTATTGGTGTCATGAAAGTGGATTTCAAGCCAGATATTTGTTTCACCTTTGAAATATCACAATTGCTCATTTAAAAAGTACTCAAAATATAAATAATTTTGAAATATAACCTTTTAACACTATGTTTTTAGATTCACATCTCACTGAAATGCTTTGTAATTAAAAACCCTTGCACTGTGTTTGTGGAGCAATAAGATAAAAACATCAGTTCTCAGTTTTTCATGTTCATTTCTCTGTTTTTCATCTTAGACCAGAAATGGTTCAGTGCCTCTCGGATGTTGAGTTCCTTGCGAAGCTACATGGTATAAGGCTTGCCTTTGAGGTAAACATGGCATACAATTAGCTGCCTGTATTTTGACTAAACATCATTGGAGAAGAATAACTTCAGAAAAGCCAAATTCTGCATAAATCCAGAAAGCCCTTTTTTTAAGAGAACAAAAACTCTGCTTGGGTTCAATATAGTCCTTTTCCTCAAAATTCAGACTTTATTATATGTTATAAGTCATTGTTTTCTCTGATGTTGATATTTTATATGATATATGCTTCAAAGCACAGACTCTGTGTACCTTGGAAACACTTTGCAATGTCCATGTTATAATTTGTGTGTGGTGCTTTGTTGATTTTTTACTGTTTATGGATGCTGAATTATATTTTTTGTTTTATAAGCCCTCTCCTTATCAAGTTTATATTCAGAAAAGAACACATTTATGTCATGTATAGCATAATATTAGAATCCATATGAACTGGCTAATTAGGAACTTTGTAGGAAAAAACCATTATATTTTAATTACCTTTTAATTTTGTTGCTTAAATCAGTTCACAATCTATTAGGTTAACTGTTCAGTGCAAATAATCAGCATGTATTTGAATGGTAGTAGGAGCCTAGAATGCTTGTGTTAGAAATATGCACTACTGCACTAATGATAATGGGAGAGATAACATGTTGAAGAAAAACTACTTTGCTTCATTATGTCATTTTCTGTGAATCTATCCAGCACATATTTCAAGAAGAGGCCAAGAAAGACTGGTTCAAGGCAATGGGCAAGAGGCTGATTGGGGACCTTTTGTTGAAAGCAGACAAAGTGAGTGCGACAGAGTAATTATTCAATATCAGCCAATAGTTTTTTGCTTATTTTATTATTTGTGCTTGTTTTTTTTTTGTTGTTTGTTTATTGGTGTTTTTTCTGTTTTGTTTGTATTTGCTTGTGTTTTGTTTTTCTTTTTTTTTTTTTTAGATAAATTATTTGTTTGTTCACAAAAAATCAAAATTTTTTTTATCTTATACTCATATCACAGGAAATTATTTACTTTTGGAGTCTATATGATTTCATAAACCTTGTCTTGAGTTATGGTCAGTAAATCCTGATACATGAGATAAATTGCACTGATGTAAGACACTTTTCAATACACTTTTCTAGATAAATCAAGTACAAAATTAAACTGCTCTAATTGTGTATAATTGTAAGGAAATAGAATGAGAAGAATTATTTGAGTTTTATATTTAGCTCATTTTTTTGGCTTTACCGTGGGTTGTTGGTTTAACGTTCAATATCAGCAGAATATAAGCTATATTCGGGACGGGTCCCAATACTGACGTTTGATAATTTTATGTGCTGCCACAAACGAGGCAGGACGGTGATGCCATGACTCCTGTCTCAACGGGTCACATTAAACTAACACCGACCAAACCTGTAGGGAGTGCAATTGCCAGGACTCAAATCCGGACCTTTTGATGTTCTACCCTAGTGCCACCGCTGCCTCCCTTTTGTGTAGGTTGTACTAGTACATATTAAGAGGATGCTTGAATATAAACTTGATAAGGAGAGGGCTTATAAAACAAAAAATATAATTCAGCATCCATAAACAGTAAAAAATCAACAAAGCACCACACACAAATTATAACATGGACATTGCAAAGTGTTTCCAAGGTACACAGAGTCTGTGCTTTGAAGCATATATCATATAAAATATCAACATCAGAGAAAACAATGACTTATAACATATAATAAAGTCTGAATTTTGAGGAAAAGGACTATATTGAACCCAAGCAGAGTTTTTGTTCTCTTAAAAAAAGGGCTTTCTGGATTTATGCAGAATTTGGCTTTTCTGAAGTTATTCTTCTCCAATGATGTTTAGTCAAAATACAGGCAGCTAATTGTATGCCATGTTTACCTCAAAGGCAAGCCTTATACCATGTAGCTTCGCAAGGAACTCAACATCCGAGAGGCACTGAACCATTTCTGGTCTAAGATGAAAAACAGAGAAATGAACATGAAAAACTGAGAACTGATGTTTTTATCTTATTGCTCCACAAACACAGTGCAAGGGTTTTTAATTACAAAGCATTTCAGTGAGATGTGAATCTAAAAACATAGTGTTAAAAGGTTATATTTCAAAATTATTTATATTTTGAGTACTTTTTAAATGAGCAATTGTGATATTTCAAAGGTGAAACAAATATCTGGCTTGAAATCCACTTTCATGACACCAATAAACTAGTCCTGAGAAGTTTCAAGTGTGACGATTTTTACGTCTATATTATAGAATTTTTTTCAACACACCCACAGGACAAAGCCAATGATTAATTAGGGTGTGTTAGGCACTGACCTGATGGTTCTGCAGGGAACATTGCCGTACTTGAGCTCCAGCATGCCAGCTTCGTACAACGGGACATGGTGAAGGATGTCACGGTTAAAGTCAAGGTCAGCCAAGTTGGCCATCTGTAATAAATAATGTAATACACAATGTAATAAATAATGTATACACAGTACAATCATTATATTCAAAGCAATTCATCAACATCATGGAGTGTCAAGCTGGTTGGCGTTGGTGACTGTGTTCCTCCACATCTCTCCTTCCTCGTATGTCACAATCAGGCTGTTGTTGTTGTTGTTTAGTCGCTCTTTTGCCTAAGGCCATGAAGAAAAAGGCAGCAGTTCTCTGTAGCTGAGCTGATGTGGAATACAAAGCCATGTGGAGGTCAGGTCTCATAGAAAGAAACTGCTGCCTTGGTCGGCTAAGTCACAATCAGGAAAACCCCTTTGTTTTCACCAATCCATATTCTAAGCACGTCCTAAATCTTTTCTCTCTGTCTGCCTCATGCTATCTTTTCATTTACTTTCCAGTTGTAATAATGGTTTTTAAATTATTCCTGCGCATGACATAGCCATACTTTTTGCTTGTGGTGCCCTGATTCTACTTAGGATTTAACATTTAGGCATAGTAAAAAGAACAAGATTTTTCTGACTCCCTACTTAGATATTAGTGTGTGCTTTAAAGCTGCCATCATTTATACCAAAGTGATTATGGGTGATGTTCCAGCAAAGAATAAATTCACATCATTTAACTAGTGTATTATCTACAAATCCTGTAAACAAAATCTGCTCATCATCATCATCAAGTACCATGCCTCATAGCGTTGGTGATCATTTCCCTCCATATCTCTCTTTCTCTGGTTAGTTTCATCATCTCTGTAACCTTTGATATTTGTAGCCACTCCTTCACCCCGTCTGCCATTTTTTCTCTTTGTCTTCCTTGACTGCGTTTCCCATCAATCATTCCTGTCGTCACTAGATGTTCTAGTCCCTCTCTTCTCATCATGTGGCCAAAGAATGTTGTTTGCCTTTTCCTCACCTTGTTAATTATTGATTGTTTTGCCTGAGCTTCTTCTAAAACTTCTCTGTTTGATTTCTTTTCTGTCCAAGAGATGCGGAGCATTCGTCTTAAAAACCACATTTCTATTGCTTCAGTTTTTTTTCTGCTCATGTAGGCTTTAACATTCATTAGAGAAAGTATTTAAAGTAAATGAAACGTTATTTGCAAAACCCATACTAAAGATTCAACAATAACAGAAAGCCATGCTCGGACGCTAACCACATATTGTATTTGCACTAACAGAATATTTTAGCATATTTAAGTTTTTGAGATATTTAGAAACAAATCCATTCCCAAGTTATAAGTTAAAATTCTTCTTTTGTTTTTTCTATATTTTATAGGGAACCCCCAACAATTTAGCTCATATTAATCTTAAAATCACCATGAAAGAGCTACTAACCTAAAATATATATTGAAACATCCTAGTCTCAAAACGGCATATCTCTGGGATATACCATCGTGGTAGTCCATTGAAGAATATACAAAAATACAAAGTCAACAATAAATTAACACACACACAAAAACAAACAACCAAAGCTTACATCAGAGCAAGACACACTTGACTCTTAGACACTAATGCCAAACTAAATGATTCTATTTTAACCATGACAAATTGTATTTCAAAGATAAAAATCTGGATGGATAAAAATAGACTTTTCCTCAATAACGATAAAACAGAAGCCATACTTTTGGGAGGGATGGGGTCATTAAATAAGATTCATGAAAAAGAGATGCATGTGGGAAATGTTTCTATACCCTTTTCAGAAAAAGTCAAAGATTTAGGAGTCTATTTAGACAAATGTTTTACAGTGAATAACCAAGTGAACAATGTTATTCGAACTATGTATATGGAATTGAAAAACATTTCGAACATTCGTTATCTTATTGATGCAAATACAACGCCGCGTCTTGTCGTTAGCTTAGTTCTGTCAAAGCTTGATTATTGCAATTCCCTCTTAATTGGAACTTCTGCAGAGAACAAACAGAAACTGCAGAAACTTCAAAATAATGCAGCTCTTTTGATTCTTAAGAAAAGAAAACGCGATCACGCATCGCCTCTTTTGAGATCTTTGCATTGGCTTCCAGTTGAGAGGAGATTTCAACATAAAGCAGCCACAATATGCTATAAGTGTGTCCATGGAACCGCCCCACAATACCTCCAAAACTTAGTTAAAGCTTATGTTCCAAAAAGACAGTTA
>RQTK01000119.1:759533-787729 GCA_003991915.1 Elysia chlorotica | reverse complement strand
TGCTTGGTTTGTTCTGAATCCCAATGTTTATGAGGACAGCCAGAAACTTATCGAGCTCGGACCGAGTGACGTCATACCATGAAGCGAAAACCGAGTTCTTTTTTGGTGGATTGTTTTGTTGACATTTCTTGGCTGCAAATGTGTTGTTATTTTTTTTTTTATATAGTCCTTGACTTCATCATCAAACAGTAGATTGAAACTTTTCAACTCTGTTGAAGTTTCCACATTTTCCTTTACTCCAGGGCTACGTTGGGGAGTAAATCGAATCCGATGTTCTGTTGCTCCAGTTGTCTCTTGTCTCCATTCATCCAAGTCACCAGCTGGGCCGGGGTCTGGATCTTCCACTGCCTCCTGTTCTTCATCATCTGATTCCCCAGTGTCCACTCTAGGTCTAACGTTAGTCACCCTACCTGCACCTGATTTGCCCTTTCCCTTTCCTTTCCTCTTTCCTACAACTGGGACTGCTGGTGGCGGTGCTAATTTGGCCCGTTTATTTGGCCTTGAGCTAGATCTATCATCATTATCAGTATCACTGTCACTACTGTCAGAATGAAAAGAATCGTCATCTGATTCACAATCACTTCCATCAGCTTCTATCCACTGCAAAATACGCTGGGAAGCCTCTTCTGCACTTATTCTACGCGCTGATCGGGAAGGCCCTATGTGTTGGTTCCATTGTTTGTCAACAATTTTGCTTAGCAATGCTTTGAATTTGTAATTTTTTTTCCACATTCGCAAAATAAACAGCTTATAACATCATTAATTCTTTGTTTCTATTTAGTGATCCTGAAGCTATTTCTATTTTATTTTGACCCTGGCTTGCCAGATTTTTTTCTAGATTTAGCCAATTACTAGATTTAGCCAAGTAAAATGCTAACTCGATCAACGCATGATGCGTTGGTTGGCCACTACTGGGAGTACGATCAACGTATTACGCGTTGGTTGGTAGCGAAAGAGTTAATCTCTCAAGGACGGAATCTATATTTTTGTTTAGGTCTCTATTTTTTACTATGTAAAGTTGTAGTATAACTTTCATTTATCATCTGAATTGTAATCAAATTCAAAGAAATGATCACATAAATGTTGTTTAAAAAAAAAAATCTGAATAAAAATCACATGACATAATTACATAACTAATTATAACACCATTAACAGGCAGGCCATTCTTCAGAAAAATTAGAACACTTTGTTATAGTCAGTTCAAAAAAAAAAAAATTATATATACAATGTAATTAACACTACATGTATTTACAGCAGGAAAAGCAATCTCCAAGTAAATTTGTAGTAATGTATCCATGAGGTCAGTATTTTCTTTCATAAATGCTTTTTTTTTTGTCAAGTTGATTTTGTCCTATCGGACATTTTTTAATCACATGTCTCATGCACAGCCCATTTTGCTGTTCCCTTGAAAATTTAAATGATTAAAGAAAAAAAGCATTATTCATTGGTTTAATACTACTTTTTTTAACAGGTATGATATTAATAAGTTTATTATAACTTTTTGATACTTGACTACAAAGGACTGGGTGCTTGAAGGCACTCAAATGAAATGCTATGCACATCACCAAATCAATTTGGCGTCTGACAATTTGCTGTGCTGTTACACATGAGACAGGTTGGGGAGACCTGGACTCATGTCTCAGCCGATCACATACTGACACCGACACAACCAGTATGAGGCGCGTGAAAAATTAAACAATTCGTGCATTTTTTATCTGCTTTTTTCCTTTTGTGATTTTAAAGCTGAATGTTGTTCTCTCAGCACATGTAGTTCCTTGATCACCTCCTTTTTTGTATTTTTCTCCTCAATATTTGTATAAGATGAGATCACTCTTAAGATTTAAATTAAAAAAGAAACTTCTGTCAAATTAACTTAACAATAACATGCATCATTAATTTATTGTAACACAAATGACCTAGTTACTACAGTTTGCACATGGGCTGAGCTAGCAAACCAACTCCTTTTCATACTTTGTAAATGAGACAAAAGGCTGCAGCTGAGATTCAAACCTTGCTGCAAAGACGTACTGCTGGTCAGTTTAGAATTCATTAAATTTAAAACGTGCAGACTAAAAACTATGGCTTTGTATAAACTATTTCGGAGGCACCAGTTTTCTTTTTTTTATTTTGCAACATTTGTAATTTGGGATAAAAAAAACTTTTAGTCTTATGAAACTGTCGCCCACCAAGACTTTCTATCACACACTGCACATTAAATGATGTTAAGATATATATCACTATTCCCACTTATACCTCTCTTGTTAGTATCAGCCCATTAAGGGTTTATAATTACATCTTTTCTTTTTTATAATGTCAAAGCTTTGTGACTATTTGTGTGTCATATAGTATTATAGTTGGATATGTTAACTTTCATAAGCAAGAGCAAAGATTAATGTCTACCTGTACTTACATAATATACATGACCATAAAGGCAGCATTGTGCTCCGATCCATGGCTTTTTTAATAAATGGTGTATTGGGAAGTTATCATACATGATTTTTATCTACAGTATTATGATTCCTTGAGTCTGGAATGTATCAAATGATGCAACTGTTTCAATTAACTGTTTAATAACAATTTAATAATTGCTGACAGTGTCAGAATTTCATTTTCATGTTTGAATTTTTTTCTCACATTTTGATCTGACTCTGTCAAATGTCTTCTATCTAATCCCTCCCTACATTTTTATATTCCTGGAAATGGTGTTAGAACTAATGCTCATGAATGATGTTTGTTTCTTAGAACTTTTGCTCATGAATGATGTTTGTTGCTGCTATCAGATTCTAATTGCTATAGTGAGCACAGGGCCCTAAAAGTTCATAATTTCTAAATTTATGTATTTCATGTGCACATAATGTTTGTTTCCCTTTTTGCGCTGAAACTATACAAATGGGACAATTTCTACCTTCATGTTTATCACTCTGTGATTACTGCAATCCATCTTCCCTGTCAAAAAATGGTTAAGATCACAAACTTATTTACAACCATATTAATTTATTATGACTAACAGTGAAATATCTATGTAATTGTAAACTATCTCAAACTTTGGAAAATAGGCTCCAAAAACCTATCTTTTTAAAAGTGTGATAGACCAATTTGCTATTAAGATAAGACATTGTTAAAACAAGTTTTTGTTCTTCCACCCAGTGGAAGTTTTAGAATGTTACCTACTTTTAGTTTCTTTTTGGCTGGTTCTTTTTGCCGGGATTTTGTCTCGGGGCTTGTCCCAAGTACCTGTCCTGGCGGTAGTTCGGATTGCCCCAGCGTGCCCCCCTCCCCTTTTTCCAAGAGGAGTGGCGCTGGCCTAAAAAAGGAAATGGCTTTTTATTATACTCGTTCTTGTATGGGTGAAATCTTTTGTTCACTCTCTGGGAGACTTTGAAGGTCTCTCCCAAATCTTTGATTTTTTCAGGTAGTTCAGAACTAAATAACATGTCCTGTACAGGATATGAGTTAGAACAGAGTGAAGCATATTCTGGCTTCAACTCTGTTCGAAACGATTGTCGCCGAAAAATGTCAATCTCGTGTGAGGCATTTGCTTGCAATGCTATTGAATCGGCGACTGTAGTCGAAAGAGTGGACACATTTTGGTACTGAACAGCACTGTTTGACAAATGATTTATCTGGTCAAACAAATAGGTGACCGCCGATAATCCTTGTAACAGATGTCTCTGTATGTTTTGGAGCGCTCTGTCATTACTGCCCAATGGCTTGCCAACACTTTTAAAAATTTTGGCGTTGCATGGGATGACCGCAAGACGGGGGCAATTGCCCGGCACCGTGTATTTATTGTGCAGCCTATCTTTGGAATCCGTCGGCAAACCTGTGCATAAAATAGCTGCTTTTCTATTGGCTGTCTTCGGGGGTCACCGACCTGGACAGTCATGAAATAGTCCAGGCCTGAGGCAGGTTGAGGAGTGAAGGTATCAGCTTCCTCATCTACCTCGCCTTCTTCCGAATCAGGATGGCGGTCTGCCGTGTTGGCCTGCTCATTGTACACATCGTACGCCAGCTTTATCTCCTCTACAACTGGCAGGATGCACATCAGTTGCTGGAGCTGCACTTTTATAGCGGTCATATTGTCGGTTGAGGAATCGGGCGGTTTTGATACCGGCATTTGTCCACAGCTTTCCCTGCCTTTGTCTCGAGAGGGCAAGGCAGGTGTCTTTGTTTCACGCAGTGGTCTGCGTTTCGACGATTTTGAAGATGACTTTCCATCCCCCTTGCTTTTGGACGCTGCCGGGGCGACCAATGATGTGCTTGCACGGGTATAAATCATGTTGCTGAGGTGTTCTTGGCATGACTGAGGTGGGAACCAGAGCCCTGGCCACGCCCCTGGTCTGTACTCACCCGAGGGTGAAAATTTAAGACCAAGAAGTACTGCCATTTTGTATAGAGATATGTAAGGGAAATAAATGTGACGCTCTTGTTTTTTGTGTGATGTTTGCATTTGGTAGTGGTCCAGCCCCTGTCTTAAGCGAGATACTGGGCAACACTACACTCGCTCTACCTATCCCAAAGGGAAGTAGGCATAATTACGGTCTTTACAGAACCTATCCCAGTATGACTACACTCCTTGAAACCTAAAGGCGTTCAGTCAAGTCAAAATGTTTAACAGTCTAGTGGCTAGTGCAATGCACAAAAACAATCGCAAATAATTACAAAAACAAGTAGGATCCACAGATCATAGTCACAATAATATTGCAGATAAATATCCTCTGCACGGATGTAAAAAAAAAAAAAATAGTTGGTGAAAATAATCAGAGCTGGAAAGCGATGTTCGTGGGTTGTCAAAATTGCCAAACGGTAACCTTGTGCAATCTAGTCACTTGTCAAAGTTCATTTTTTGGGAAGATTGAACATTTTAAAAATGTACCCCACATTTTTAAACAAAGAGACCTCTTAGGTTCACAAAGTCATCCACAACGCATTTTTAACATTGTCTTACATTTACGTTCGGCAAATTTTGCCATTATTCAAATTTATTGGCAAATTCAGCAGCAAATTTGGTCTTTTGGGGGTTTTAATGGCATGAAAAAACCGGCAGAGACAACCTAAGTCTAACCCTAGATGAAACACCTTACCAATTATTAATTTGCTCTTTCATTTTATGAAGATCTTAAATCGTCTCTACGTCAAACGCCAGCACTTTGTAGGTTACATACATATTGTGGGTAAGCCTAAAGATTGTCTTACAATTTTACTGGCTGTCACACAGTGATACCTGAACTCCTGCCTCAGCAGATCACATTATATACTGTACGGACACCAAGTCCAACTCAACCAGCGGGGGTTAAAATTGGACAAATCTTTGACTGAAGGTGGGGGGAAAAACAACCAGAAAAAAGATTGTATCTTGGCATTTTAATCCCACTTCCAGTAATGGTAAACTTCTTTTTTCAGATGTATGAAAATACATTTGCCAAAACTAACCCAGGATTTACATGTGCCAACACTACACTGGTTTGTTTGCTTTTCTTCGTGTGCCAACATTATACCTGTATTTTTGTTTTCTGTACGTTGTTCGATCAGGTTACATGTATTTAATTCACAGTTAATACAATTCCAGTTTGATAGTTGCTTTCCATTAATTTATTATCCTAAAATTTCATTGTATATTACCTATTATAGAGCATTTTCCTTCAAGTTTTATATGCATTATTGACGAATTGAAATTCGTACCACAATGAATAAAGCATTCCCACATCAAGCCTTTTTTCTCAAGTTGATTTGTGCATCTTTAAAAAACTGATTATATGTAGTGATGTACATGTATCATGTGCTCTGTAATGCAAACTATATCATTGAGATAAACGTTTCTGTATGATAGTTTTGTGAGTCAGTAACTTTAATGTTGCCATCAGTGTCAGACAACACTTATGCATGATCCCTGTATGTCACTAGAAAAGCAGCATACAGTACTTGAAGTTAAACAGTTATAATTTTTATCACAAAATTTCTTTTAAATATGATAGAGAAGGTTGGGGAGAAGTCAATGCTTGATAACGCCATCTATGTGCTCCCTGCATATTCAGTCCAAAAAAGCTAAAAAAAAGTGCTTCCTGTACCGGTGGCGCATTTGACATGGGGAAAAAGAGGCAGAACAATACCTGCACAATATATAGCATCGCCTGCTGCAATGTTTACATTATCTTCATGGTATAGACAATCTTACAAACACTTGGATGGAGAATCTGACTAAGGGAATGTCATAATACATTATACCCTTGGTCTTTGGTGCCTTAATTTTAAACCTAAGATAGACAAACTTGTAGGACGCAAACTGAAACTTATCTTTAAGTTTTAACAGACTCTACTGTGCAATTTGAAATAAAAATAATAATATGATTAAAAAACAATTGGAAAAAAACAACAAAAAAACAACTGTACGTTTATATAAACACAAAAGGTATATCAAAACAAAATCTTTTATTTTTAACAAACACAATACAAATTTTATTTGTTTCAAGTAACAATTTTTTTTTTACTTTCTCGTTTATGCTAATCTTAACATGTTCAATGTAAGACATGCTTTTTAACTTAATAAGCACAAGATTTTCTCAATGCTTTTGAACTTCAGATATACACTGACAGATTAAATATCTGTAAAAAATCTAATTAATACAAAATTTATTACTATCATCACTCCTTTTTGTCTTTAGTATCTTCTTTGTAATGCAAAAATACAAAGCTAAGTAGAAAAACTCCACCCATCATGGATAAAGCACTGGCATAGTACGGATAAGCTGAGACAATGAACCGCTCATACTGGGTGTGTTCCAGGGGTCTCACAGACACCTAAGGGTAAAAAATAAAATGAAACAAAAAGGATTAAATTGTATTCTATTGTGTGAAACAAAACACAAAATGAAGAAATTCTGAAAAGAAAAAAAAGTCAATTATGGATGTAAAATGACCCATTATGTTTTAAGTTAAAGATAACTATATTAGACTGTATAAGTTGCATTTATCATGATTGCAATGAATTATTAAGAACAATTAAAATATGTAGGTATCTCTATGTACAAATTTATTGACTTTCTTTTAAATATTTGGAACTTAAAAAATTGCATGCTTTGGAACGATGAAAATAATTGAGAGGGTGAAATGCAAAACCTCTTTAGTTTATCAATTAGACCTGGATGTGAGGCTCCACAAGTGGAACTTAAAAAATTACATGCTTTGGAACAATGAAAATAATTGGAACCCCCCCCCCCCCCCCCAAAAAAAACAACTGAATGTCTCCATGAAAAACGATTGGTCAATACCTGCAAGATTTCTACCTCTAAGCCATAACTGAAAGCGTTTAATTTCTCAGACTGTTACATATTTATTGCCCATTTTTAACTGAAAAATTGATGCCTCTGAAAAAGGAGCAAATCGATGTATGCAGCATTTTGCATCACACCCTTCTACCCCCTCCCCTTCTTAAGATCTCTTAAATATAAATAAGAAATATGTAGTTCAAATTAAAAATTTATGATTGCGAAAAATTATACCAACAGTATCTCAAAAGCTTTATTACAAACAAACAATATAAAATGAGGAGAGGCTGAAAATAGTGAATTGTAAACTTGTGCTGCTTACCTGAGTAGCGCTGAAGAGTCTTGTGTAACCAACTCTGTTGTAGTCAACTTTGAACTGGTACACACCATAGACGTCTGGCAACTTGAAGCTCGTGCTGAACTTGCCACCTGAAGAAAAATTTTAAAAACAGATAAAACCCACATTGTACATTTAAAATAACTTTAGAGATACCCAAGTTTATTCCATTCTATGAAAGCAAAACTGTATGCATGAAACTTTCGTTCTCACATATGGTTGACAATGCCTTATGTTGTTATATTATATAAAAAAAAAAATGAAAAAAAAAAAAGAGGGTAAAGCAAACATATATATATCCATTTGTTCAACTGCTCAACTTTATGGGAAAAGATTTTTGCCATTGTCAAGTTTTTCATAAATTTAACCCTCTTACTGAATGAAATGAAATGTGGCTTTACAGCTCATGATCATGACTCTAATGCTCTACGTTTTGTGAAATACTTCTTTCTTTTCAATAAAGAATAACTAAGTTCTCGTTATAACTAAGTTCTCGTTTCATGTCTTATTCCCCATTTCCACACTTCAAAATCTGTTTTCAGCACACCAAGAGGGTTGAGCAGATTTGGGATGGTCAGAATTAGTTACACTTAAAGTTAAAATAATATTTTCAAGATAACTAGCAGTTGACGCAAATGCAAATGTATTTGCTGGGATGAATTTTGCATATCCTACCTTTTGGTTTAAGTGAAGTGCGGACAAACGGATCAATACGGACAAATTCAAGCTGCACATCATCTGCCTTGAAAGGTACCCACTTGTCATCATTTAATTCCTCAATCACCACAGAGTAGTCCTGGAGTAAAAATAAAATGTCAATAATCAACATGGTCAAAAATCATTTCGAAACAAAAGAGAGCAATTTGATTTATGCTCTGTTCACACTCATAGAGCCCATAATTATATGATCCTACAGTGGAACACACTTAAACCGAAAACTTTTGTTTTTGTTTTTGTGTATAGTAATATTGAGGCAGAAGCACTATTATTACTACTATCTCTATAGTGTGTATAGACACTCCCTATACACATGTACTGAGTACATGTATCATGATTAACACTGATACAATTAATAGATAAAAACTGCTTTTGTACCTATTTTTCCTGAAAAATACCTATTTTTTGCTCTGGAAGTACCTAAATTAGACTATTTCAAGTAGGCAGGCCTGATTTATTTATAATTCTTCCCGATTTTTTTTGGGAAGTATTCTATATGTTCCATATATAGGAACCAAATTACATCTAGTATTTTCCCAATTTCATGCTGCTCACACTCAGTTACAGTACTGGTAAATGTTAATTAATTAAATAGATGAAAAATAAGCTGTGAAAATGATCTATTTCTTTTGCATAAACAATAACTGTACTCCATCACTTACCACTTGCTGCATAACAGTGTAGGAAGTGGGTGGCTTCTTCTCTCCCTTCAGATGGTGCGACACTTCGCCAACTTTCAGGACACCCTTCACCTTGAATGTCCAGCGAGCCAGATTCAGGGCGAGAGCCTCATTTCCTGACTTGGCAAACCTGTAGTATCAAGGAAAGAAATATTTATTTACAAACATGTATCTACAGAGACCAAGAAAAATAGAGAACGAAGTAAGAATTTGACTAGCAAAATAATGAAGATTTTAATTCAAATTAGTGCTTAGAAGAGGGAAAAAAAAAGACTTTAAAGAGAGGAATACTATCCTTTACTACAGGATATATGCCTCTTAATAAGAAAATTTAAACTATAATATTACTTTAATTAATTAGGAATTAGGGTGCACACATGTTTTTTGTGTGACTGAACATAAAAATAATTGGAATACAGTTCTTATCATTATTGTTGATTGCCTAACTCCAGTAAAGAAAAATAAGGGATTTAAAAAAAGCGTTTAATTCAAAAAGTTATTCCGAATTTCCTTGATAATGATATTGCCTGATTTTGATAAAAGGAGTGACATTAGAAACTAACTCAACATCCATATTTTCAAAAATAGATTTAAAATAATTTTCAACTTACTTCTTGCCCTTGTCAGCCTTTTGTACGCTAGACTGGAAAAACTTGTCACTGAAGAAATCTAGTGATCCAACGAAAACAACCCGGGCATTGTTGCGAGCTTGCAGGGCGGCCACCAAGAGAGTACTGCTTCCAACTGCCATTGGGAACTATACAGAGGAAAGAAAAAAGATAAACTCAGATTAATGTTACCCTTAGCAATATATGAGAAAGAAAGAAAAAAACATCACTTTTAACCAAAACTTTTACACACAATTTTTATGCTTTTACTACTCAAAGAGATAAGGAGTCACCGTTGCTACTAGTATAATGCATTAACTGTCTTAGGACATCATGGGCACAACATAGCCGTTACCGTGCTGACGTGCCGTAAAACAAACTCACTCACTCACTCACTTGTGAGATGAATTTGACAATTGTAACTACCTGATGTTTTACAATGAACATAAAAGTAGGACAGTGATGTAAACATAATTTATATAATATTTAATACCGTAGTAATAATATCTTGTAAAGATATTTTTATTATTTACCAGTGGCACACAAAAAGGATTTGGAGATTAATTTAGAGTGCCATTTCCAAATGTTCCTTACCTCATCAATCTTCTCATCAGGCTTGTAAGAATAAGCAGTAGAAGAGGCTCGCAAAACGCTCAGCACAAGGGGGTTCTCTGGGTCACTCACCATCCTAACAAGAAGAAAATAACAACAGGTAAAACAAAGCAGAGAAGTCAAGGTCGGAGACCCTTCTCAAAGGGGCCATTAAATATAAAGTAAACTAACACCTATTTTGGGATCTGGGACCCCCCCCACCCAATGTTTATTAGACATGTTTTTTCTATCATGGTGTAAGTTATTTGAACGAGATGGTCTCAAAGCTATTCAAAGCTATGTTTTTTGGCTTTTTAAAAAGAGACATTAGTAACATCTTTAAATCTTCAGGGTATAACTTCAAACAAAGCAATCAAAATTCAATGTGGAAACTTGAAAATGAAAAGAGTTTTTTTTAAACTTCTTTTAACATCTCAATGCTCATGAACACTCACTGTAAAAATAAAAGCTTACAATACGATGGCCAGGAATAAGACATTAATGGCACAGCGCTAGAGTATTATCTTTGGCATATATTCATATTGAAGCTGTAAATATGATAGAACTGAAAAAGGTGCTATTACTGTAAAAGATGGATATATAAATATTCAGAACTTACCCTACACCTCTAAAAAGGAGAGGTTCCTTCAGTTTGTCTCCAACAATCATGGGTGCATTGATCAAGTTGTCTGGCTCAGCAACAATCAGAGTGTGCTGAAAATTACACACAGAGACAATAATTTAAAATCAAACATGATGTGTGACACCTGAAGTCACACCAGACTGACTATTTTGATTTCTAAAAAATAATATGGAAAATTGCATTTTTAATTTCTTTTTGGTTATCAAACATTTCACAACATCAAATCTAGCTACATAACAATTCTGCTTTATAGATAAGTGCTCAGGCAAGTGTTAAAAAAAGTGCCCATGTAGATTTATAATAACGTACCTCACCTTTTGGGTCTAAATTAGGAAATAATTGTTTGCAATTAAAAACTGTTGATCTCAAGACCAAATGCTATCTATAGTTGTCTCTTCAGGATTCTTTCTGGAAACCCTTGAATATTTAATGAAAATGACAGCTTTTGACCTGACCGCATATCACACTGACCTTTCCATCATCAGCTACATCATAGTTGAGATGATCAATGACAGCACTGCTCTCCTCATCAAACTCTACTCCACACTCTGAGGCCAGTTCTCTCATTGGGTCACCTGGTGCCAAGGAAACAAAATATTCAGACCATTGTAAGAAGCAGGGACATGTAAATAGATAGATAGATAGATAGATAGATAGAGAGAGAGAGAGAGAGAGAGAGAGAGAGAGAGAGAGAGAGAGAGAGAGAGAGAGAGAGAGAGAGAGAGAGAGAGAGAGAGGAAGGAGAAAGACAGAGGTAAAGAGACAATCAATTTTCGTTTAGGTTATAACACAACATGTTTTCAAACAATGCATGTCATAGAAAAAATAGGTGAGTTTAATGAAAGGAAGTGCAAACTTGTATTTTTTTTGTAAATTATTAAGTACAGACTCACCAATATTAGAGTTAGCAGCTATGAGGACATTGCCGCCTCCATCAATGAAGTTTGTAATGGCAGAGACATCCACAGAACCGCCAAACTCTGAGGACATAGATGTAAGTATACCAAGTTATGATTTATGAACATCACCAATTTAAACCTGAACAAGGGTTTAAAAAACTCAATCATAGAAATGTCTCTGCTTTATTGAGACCCTTTTCAGTCTTCTCCTCCCTCTGTACTTTGCAATTTGAGTTACCACTGTGCCTTAAATAATTTAACCATCTGTCCTAGATTTCCATGGTACGCCCAATACTGCAAGAGTAAAATTGATTCTCGGTGTGTAATGTTTTAAGAGCTATGATAACTTGCATTTTATAAATTAATTCACATTGATTGTAATTTTCAAGCATTTTAAGGTTCAAGTAATTTTACTTTTACTTTGCAACATCAGTCACCATGAAATTTTTAAAAATAATATTCATGAGTTCGCAAACCAACGTAGTGGCTTACCTTCCACAGAAGGAGAGAATAGGACCAAGTTGTCATACAGATATTCTCCATATTTTATCAAGGCCAAGCTTGTGTCATCAGCTGTCTTGAAAGTTAGAGCAAAGCCTTGATCTGATAGAAAGAAAATTGATAGATCTTATAAATTAAAAAAAAACAAAAATGTAATACCAGACCACATAAGCTCCAAATTTACAGGCAAAAAAGTCATACAAACCTAACGAACTTATAATAATTATTAGGCATGCTTAAAATAATTAAATGAAAAAACAGTGTTCAAATGCTGAGATCCACAAGCAGTATTGGTGCCAGTATCTAACTTTCTAAGTCTCCATCTCACTTCTTAGGTCTAATATCAGATCTAGATCTCTAGAGGAGAAAAGGTTACGTTTATAATGCACTGAAATTTGAGGTGAGTTTTATATGCGATTAAAAATCACTGTAAGCGTATGCGCAGATGGTCTACTGCAAAAAGACTTTTGTTCTGATTTCTGAAGCAAGGCCTATCCCGTGGCTACTTGAGCGACAGTTGGACCGCCATGGATCTTAAATAATGCCCAATTCGATATTTAAACTAAGATAAAATAGGTTCTTCATTCACTTCTAACCTCTTTTAAAATGTTGTTCTATCTACATAACCGTATAACGTTAAAAAATGTTTTTTCTTCTTCAGTAAATCTTAGCTTGACCGACAACAAACTTTGCTATTACAGCTAAATCTAGCAAAAGTAATAAAGAGAAACTAAAAATCATATCTTAGCATCTAGGTTTAATGAAGTAAATCAGCTCTAGTCTATCTAATAAAATAAACATGATTTGTAGAGTTAGATCTAATGCAGCCAAAGCAGCTGCAAAGTGTGTATGTGTGTCATGTGTAGTGTTTTTGAGGGGGGGGGGGGTAGAAGTCACACTGGACCAGAGGTGAATGTCCAGTTTCGGCTAAATATTACTAGCTTTTTATTGTTGTATTGTTAATTGCCTAGATCTAGATCTAGATACTAAAGAGGAAAATGATTTCTTAAATTTCAGTGACAAAGTTTCGGGAAAGTACAGACATTCATAATGCCAATAAAACAAAATATAGATAAATTTAGAATCTAAATCAAGACAATACAGGGATGGGTACCAATGATTAAATTATTGAAGATTGAGACTATCATTGAGTGAATGATCAACTATGACCAAGGATGCCACGTCAACGTCAATATGTACCACTTTGATTTATGCTTACAAAACATAAAATATTTCTGGCGTACCTCTCAAAGATCTGAAGAAGACTGAGTGTGTTTCTCTAACAGACCAATCGTCAACAAGGACAAGGGTTCTTTTCCCAGGAACATTTGCAACACATAGTGCTACAATAGCAAACAAAATACCGGCTTCTTTGATCGCCATGTTTGTGAATGATGTTGCTGACTTCCGGTAACAAACGTCGCAGCTTTTCAGTGGATAGATCAACGAAGTGGGTGCAAGCATAAGCCGTCTGGGGTTGAGGGTAGAGTGTAGGCACTGACAGTGACAAGATTGGTTGACACCATCATACGATAAGCTTAAAAACAAACCATTGTCCCTTTCGTATAATGTTTTAACTTATGTGAAAGATATGTTTTACATACCTTTCATTTAACGACATGCTTGAAAATCATCTTAATTTTGAAATGAATATAACGAGTTCTTTATTGCTTATCCCATCTTTGAAGACAAGTATTAAACATGTGGCAAGTTTGAATTGACGATAGCCTTAAAATGTATGAATCTTTCTTATTTATTCATTGGGGGGGGGGGGGTAGTGGTGATTCATAAACACATAGTAGAACTAAAGAGGGTATTTGTCATCTTTTTACAACAATCCTCATTTATCTTTTTTCCCCAAACAGTTCGGGACCCACCAACAAGATCTCAAATATAATCAGTGCCTGCTTCTTTCCAATATCTAAATTTCCATTGTGAAATCGTATTTAAATGTCTATTTCTTAATTTCATTTTTCCTTGCTGTCCACATTAAATTATACTGACAACAAAAACAACTATATGTAAATAATCTAAGTTATTTAACTAGCATTAGACTATGTTTTCGGGTAACAAATAAACGAAAACAACAACAACAGCCATAATCAAGCCCAATTTTCAAAATATGTCGTTTTTCATCTTTCCCTCGTAGAAATCAGCTGAAAACATTTATATTGCCTTAATAATTACAGCCGCTTTTTCATGCAATGTTAAACCAGAAAGAGTATCATTTAACTTTTGGTTCTTCAAAGGGCCAAGAGCATAAAAAAATTGACAGCAATACTAATTTGACATTTAAAAATATGAAAGAAAAGACTAACAACAGGTACATAGGTTGGCTAGCATCTGATTTATTACACGCAATTAATATACAAAACTGTTATAAACATTTAAACTGGCACGAGCTTTCTCCTGATTTAATGCCACATGGTAACCGACGTGACATAATCATTTCATAATGTCTGACATTCTCGTGCACTGCCACTCAGAGAAAGAGATCGAGAGAGAGAAAGAAATAGAGAGAAAGTAGAAGAGAGAGGGGGGAAGGTGTGATATTATCTTCGCTGGTCACATTATACACGTACTGACAACAACCTGTAAATAAAGTACAGCTTGGAGATTGAACCAGGGACCTCCTAAATAGAAACCAAACACTCTACCAAGCCCTCTTCCAAATGAGGCTTAGCCTCCTCAAACTAATATGTAATAATAAACCTCCTTCGATGTCCCCCTATAGCAACCCGTAATCCGGTTGACACAAAAAGATGACAACAGGGGATCGTGAAGTGTAAATTTAATAAGTGTATTGTGTATATATACACTTCCGAATCCCCCAAGAACAGCTACTCACATCTAAAAAAAGGCAAACATTTCGAGTTGAAAATGAAAGTAGAAAAAAACCTACCGAAGACCTAGATTCTTATTTACTAATAGACTTTGATTGGATATAGATTGAGGTTTAGATTTGGGCCTAGATCTACATTAGTTCGTTGAAGTTATCTAATCAAGGCTTAATACTGAAAGAAATATTTTGCATGTCAAGGAATAAAGCTTTAGAATTAGAATTAGATCTACTATTGGACTAACTCACTTTTAAAGAAAAATGACAACCCAGGCTCAAGATTCAGCAGGCAGGCAAAAGGTAACAGTTGAGGGAAAACAATACTTTAAGTAAATATTTGGAGCCTGTATTGTACAAATTATTCTTTCTGTAAATGACGCTATGGTATGAAACCAATCCAATTGTTGATTGTCTACTACTTCGATATAAGACCTTTTTTTCTTGACTTGACTTGACTTGACTTTTCCGCGATGTAGACCTTTTGGTGTGTTCGCGGTTCCTATTTAAATACTGAGTTTAATTGCATGCGTGTCCGGTGTTTCTCAAATCTGTTGGCCTCCTTTTCTTTCTTTGTATTAGTAAGGAACAGCAAGCAAGAGAGAGAGAGAGGACTTGTAAGAGAGTCAGACAGTCAGAAATAAGAGTTTTCATGCATTTCTCATCAAGTTTCTATCTTTTTCAGGGTGTTGTCGTGGTAAAACCAGTTGTCTATGGAAATATTGCTCGGTATTTTGGGAAAAAGCGTGAAGAAGATGGTCATACTCATCAGTGGACAGTTTATGTAAAGCCTTTTAATAATGAGGTAATATTTGAGAATTATATGCAATATCATTACTCTATAAAATAAATAATGTAGATAATAAAGGATCTTAATTTTCAATTTGTTCTTTAGAAGAGAACAAATTTTGATTATTGAGCCTGAAAATATTTTTTAATAGTTATATATATATAGGCCTACCTTTTTTTTATTTGAACATGACAACTCAAAAGGTTCCTTCTTTATGTTTTTCACTTGGTTGATTAATATTTTTTTATACTTTATTCTTTCATTCAATCAATCAAATCCACTCACATTCTAGCGCTGCCTGACCAGTCAAAGTCCTATATTATAATTACAACCTCTCTCAAGAATATTATGTGCAAGTGAGTCTTTTGCATGTTTTTTGACAGTGACAGGTGATGTTACCAAGTCATGGGCCTTATTTATTGATTGTAATGGCCTTGTTGATGTACAGTTACAAACACAAATAATGAGGCTAAATAATATCTAAAATGAAACAAAATCAAGGGTTAAGGGAAAGCATTAGATAATCTCTAACAGCTTTTCAAAGCCCTGCATTCGATACTGGCTGCAGACTGGTCTTTGGGAAATTGACTCTAACATAATTCTTTTGGGGGTTTGTGGTTCAAAAAGAAGTTTAGAAGTTGATATCACATGCCCGTCTTTTTTATCATATGAGGGCTCAAATTCACAATTATATTAACAAGGGAAAACAGAATATCATTACTCAACAGTGGGGAAAAGGGATAACTAATAACACAACAATTTTCTCATATCAGCTGTACAGAATGCATTTTTTGTTGTTGCAGGATATGTCGGCCTATGTTAAGAAAATCAATTTCAAGCTCCATGACAGCTATCCAAGTCCCAACAGAAGTAAGATGTGAATGCGATGGTGTCTAATGGAAACCTGTTTTTACTTCCTGAACCCTTTGTTATTCCTCGATTTTACAAGCTTGAAAAATTTGATTATATAACATTCTATTTCTAATCAAAGTCAAGATGTAAGTGTCTCATGAATTCCATTTTAAAGGGAATTGCATTTTCATCCAGTTGAAGATATTTCCAAGTCATTGTGGTAATTTTAAAATATTATTTTAAAAACATGTTGTGAAATTAAGAAAACAAATTGAAATAGACTGTAATTCATAAATTTCAGTAAAAGAACAAATAAAATGTGATTGCCTCATAGTTATAATGTAGACTGAAAACTATAAAAGCATGTATACTTCCAACTGCTCATAGGGATGCGAAAAATGGACAATGACCGGAACAGAAAGAAAACTAATCAATGAGATGATATGTTATAAGAATCTTAATCTTAAAGAACACCACCATTATTATCATAAGAAATGTACCTATCATTGTTTCTCTTTATTTTGTAATCAGTTGTGACAAAACCGCCATATGAAGTAACAGAGACAGGATGGGGAGAGTTTGAAATAATCATCAAGATCTACTTCAATGACCCACAGGAACGACCCGTGAGTGTAGTCTTCACAGGACTTTCATTTTATCCTTTTTATCATATACTTGTAGAGGCCATGGAGATAACAATAATAACCAAACTGCTGCTGCATGCATAAGTATAAGTTAAGCTAAATGTGAACTATCATTTCTGCTAAGCTCTGCATCAAATCAGATTTTCTCAAGTCATGGTCACATTGCTATATTACGTTTCGCTACTACTACAATCACAATACCATCATTATAGCAGACCAATGACAGTTGATTCTTTTTTTATCTGAACCAAAAATTACAATTCTTTTTTTTGTTTCTTTTGTTGATCAGTTTTGGTTTTTGAAATCATATTACTATTAGGCTTAGTAAATTATACCTGAACATCGCTCCTATCTGTTGCTGACTGCTTTTTTTTTTTTTTTTTACTACAGGTAACAATATACCACCTTCTGAAGCTATTCCAAAGCGAGACAGATGTCATGCTTGGAAAGAAATCTCTTGTTGTTGAGTACTACGATGAAATGGTGAGGGAGCCGAGGCAGCTGCTTAATCTGATTGATTTGCAACTACAGTGGAAAATTCACAAAATGAAGTCTGATAATTTGAATTTCTAGTAAACCGAATTGTGCGAAAGAATAGGTTATTTTTTTCTCTTTTGCTCTATTAAAATCAAACTCGTATTTCAGTTTTTCTGGTTTGATTCTCTTATCCCGAAATTCACACCACCGATAACCTTTACAAAAGTACTATCTGTCAAGCAAAATTGAATTTTTATTGCTTCCCAAGACATGGCTTTTAAAAAATTGAGGTTGGGAGAAGGTTGCTATAGAAAAAAACCCAATAGGAAACTATAAACACTGTTTTTCAAATAAGGTAAATAACTGTCTACTAAATTTGATTTTTTTGTGTTCAAGTATGCCCCCCTCTGTAATTCAAATCCTCTTGATTCGAAGTTAAGATGAATTCCCAAGCAATTCGAATTATGAGGTTTCCACTGTATTTCAATCTGTATCTACTTCTGCATCTGACTTAAGTTAAAGTAAAAAAAAATCGATTGCTCTCTCTTTTTCCCCTTCCTTACCTATAACAGCTCCTTCATTTACTGTAGTATTTTTCCCTTTTTTCTTTTCATATCCAGGTATTTCAAGACCCAACTGTGACAATGACATCCATGCTAGCAAATACAACTTCTCTTGGTGTCAGCACACACAAGCATGAAACAGATTGTAAGATGTTTCATCCTTATCATCTCCCCCTTTTTTTTTCACGCAAATTTAAGATGAATCAGATAAATTGTCCTGTTTTACAAAAAAGTTTGTGTGTAAATTTGTTACTATTCTACTGCCCCATAAGAAAAAGAAATACTCAGAAAAAAAAATAATTGTTGGACAGATCTATAAAATGATGTACAATTACATAAGTAAGGGTCTATGTATTTGAAAACTTGAATAATATCTTAAATTTAAAAATAACAACCTGTATTAGTTAAAAAATTCAGCTTCTACAAATTTTTGTCTTTCTTCACTATGACATTTTGTTTTTGTAATGTTTTTTTTGGCTAATGTAAAAAAAATTCTTCCTCAAATGAAAGACTAATTTATTGAGTTTAAAATTTTACCTGTTTCAAATGTTGAATCGTTTCCAATTAAAATTACATTTTTGTTTTTGTTTTACCTAAAGATTGTAAGAAAGTTGTTAACTCGGTTTGTTTTTCATAAAAAAATGTCATTGTTCAGCTTTCCTTTTTCTTAGAAACCTTATGAGGCATCTATTTTTCTTAAGTTAATGTTCTGCTCATTGCAAAGTTGTGTGATATTTTTTGTTTCTTCTTTGTTTTCAAGTGCATTTTTGTTTCTGCATACTTCCACTGTTATAAGTCTGATTTTATTTTATGTATTGATAAAGTCGATTCTACATCAGTTTTTCGATCTTTTTACACCATTCCTTACTTGTCTTTTTTTTTTTTTCACACAGTTGAAGACAAAAAAGAGAGGACCATTAACAAGATTTCAAACGCCCATGGGAAGATCCGATACGAGATTGATCAAATGAATGAGAAACTGAAAAAATCAAAAGACGCCATTTCGAAAATGAAGAAAGAAATAAGTAAATTGGAGGAAGGTGTGATTATGGATACTGATATCATGTCATGATATCTGACAATTTGTATATATACATTGTATATTTTCATCATCTTGAATGTCTGTCGTATTATTATTTGAAAACGTGTATATTATTGTAAGTCCCTATTTTTTCAAAATCCAATTAATATGAAGTAAGCATTTTTGCCATCATTTTATTCTTTCAAACAAGTTATTGATGTACCCTGTTAATTTTTTATGATTTTCAGTCATTAAAAAAATGTTCTTAATCTTTGAATTCTATAGCAGCAGTGGGGGTGGGGGTGGCCCTGGGGTAGAACATCGGCTTCTGACGCAAAAAGGTTCGGGTTCGAGCCCTGGCGATTGCACTTTCTACTGGTTGGGTTGGTGTCAGTTTAATGTGACAGGCTGAGACAGGAGTCATGGTATCCCCGGCCCTGTCTCGTGTGTGACAGCACTTAAAATTTTCAGACATCAGTCTTGGGCCCGTCCACAATATAGGCTATATAGTGCTGATGTTGGACGTTAAATCAACTCAGCAACAACTATAGCAGCAGACTTGTAAGTAAAATTCATTTGTTCATTGTTTTTTTTTGTTTTTTTACCCAAGCACATATGTCTCTAGTTTTATGTGAACAGTGATGTGCAAGATGATTAATGGTTTCCAATAATTGTTTATACTGATTTGTATGTCTCACTTATCATGTTTGCCTCTAGCTGGCGTGTCTGATGTGGTATGAGTGCTGATCACAAACAATATCATTTCATGTTTGTTGATTTACCAGGGATAAGGCTTGTTGTATGCTTTTCTGTTTTGTCATGGTGGAAACATAAAAAAATGATCTTCTGAATGTCATGATTGCCCAGCTGAACGTGGAGTTTTGTATGTTCTGCTTAAAATGGTTGTTTGCATTATACTATGCCTTAATGTCTATGCCATGTGTCAATGCAGAAAAGTGTGATGGTGCATTAAGTTTGTTTTAAGGGAATAAGTGGAAACAGGGAAGCAGTTTATATATTCCTATACATGCCAGAAGAAGAGGTGTTTAACATTTTTTGGTTTATCTTAGGAGATCAATTAGTTGGGACTGTAAACTTTTCTCTTAATGTCTTTAGTTTCAGGACACTGTCAATAGCTTGGTTTGAATGTATTCAATATTGTGTGTCTTTTCTTGTTTTTTTTTCATTGTGTGTGGTTTTGGCAACAGTAAATTTATATATTGGACGCTGTCAGAAATTATCTTGCATGTGATTGCTACGATTCTTAGTCTCATGTTTCCTAGGTGTCTTGAAAAATCTCATACAGCCAAGCATGGAACACGGCCCTGAGAATCAAACCACAGACCTCCTATTTATCAGTGCGGTATTCTTCCAACTGAGCTAGCCGGGACTCCTATTGTGGAAATACTGAATTGTGTACAGAGAGTCTTAGAAGAGCTTTTTGATGTCCAGCCAAATTGTTAATCAAACCAAGATTTTTTCAATGGAATAAACAAAGAAGACATAGAAGAAATGCAGACCTGTGGAGGGATATGTTATCATAAATGTATGTACTATAACTCGTATAAGCACATATTTTATACATTAATTTCCTGCCTCTGTGGATGTGTAAATGGTTTCTTCTTTTTCCATAGGCCGGTTGTTTCCGGATATGATATTTTCATGCTCTATACAGATCTACAGAAGAATAAGCTAATTGATCCTTGGAACAGGATACTTATTTTGTTTTAACGTAGTTTGTTATTTTTTTAAACGAAATTTACTTTTGTAATTTATAATACAGTGTAAATATGTGTCACCACTGTGTGTTCAATTGAATTAAAGTAATGAAAACTAACCTTGATTATTATGTTGATTTTCTATGTCATTAAAAAATTCTTGTTATGTATATTGATTTGCCTTGTACTTTCTTTTTTTTTGGTAAAGTGTACTTTGAGTTTAGTTCGTTTTAAATGGATTTTTGTGGCATATTATATATTTTTATTATAGTTTGTGTTCTGAATCTTTGATTGAAAAAAGAGAAACAATACTGTTTGTAAGCCTACTTCAAAACCGATAGAAGGAACTGTTTATAATTATATACTTAAGTCTTGTATGCTGATTCTTGTGTGAGGGACTGCCAATGAATCACTATTCAATTTTTAAACCAGTTCAAGGTACTGCAACATTTTGGTTAAAGATAGGTTAAACATTGTTCTTCAATATAGTTAATAAAACGTAAATGATAGGAAAAATAATTTAGGTCAAAATTGATTTCTTGATTTAGAATGAATCTTTGGTTGACTTTTGAGAAAAATCATTCTACATTGTATTAAAAAAGGTGTTTTATTTTTTTAAACATTTCCTTCAATCAGGTTTGCAACAAGAGAAACAAATGCTGTTATTTTTGTTTATTAAATAATATTTATTGTGTGAAAACGAAGCATATTATACATAGATGTGAAAACAATGCAAGTTTTATATTTTGTAACAACAGTTTGCAGTTTGTGTAGATGTAGAATAATCATAACCGGTGAGATCTTAGCTTTCCGGGACTTGTTTGATTTTATCACACTTCAGCTCGGACTCCAAACAGAAACTGTGGAAAACAAAATGAGCAATGACAAGAAAAATGTGCAGCGGAACAATAATTACATATGCTATAATACTATAGAAAGCACTAGAACGACAGGCTCAGAAGGTCAAACTGGTGCAAAAGAATATAAATAAATAATAATATTATAAAAATTAGTGTTGAAGAGCGAATTTGTTTGGCAAATCTTGGATCCTGTCGCCCAATAGATGAGTTGAGTTGAATTAAGTTGGTCTACGTCCAACATCGACGCTTTATAGGCTATATTGTGGACGGGCCCCAAGACTGACATCTGACAATTTTATGTGCTGCCACACACGAAACAGGGCGGGGTAATGACTCCTGTCTCAGCCGGTCATATGCCCAATATATACTTGGGAACGTAAAAGAGAACTACAAAGAAGCAACAGGCTCACTCTTGAGTATGTCTGATCCTAGTACACTATAGTAGCTTTAACCGTAGAGTGCCGAAGATAAATCATGAAGTATGAACACAAATTAATGGCAAGAAACTCAAAATGGTACGAAAATAAGGTCACAAATAGAGCAGAAAATGAAAAAGTACACACTTATTAAAAATAATGTTCTGGTATCCCAAATCTTTTCTTTCATTTTTTAGATTTTCATTTCAAAGAAGTATTTCTTTATTCAGTTTTAGTTTGATTAAGAATAGGAAACATCTCTTATTAACTGGACATTTTCCACTTTTCTCAAGCCAAAAGACTGTATGTATGAAAAACTAAGATTTAATTTCTGAAATTAGGGCGAGAATAGACTAGTGTAATGGGTATCCATACTTTGCATCAATAATTAACTTTCATTTTTTTTTTAATCAAAAGATAAAATGGTCTTGTTTTATCTAAATTTTCTTTGCAACTTTCAAAATGTTCTGGGATGGAAAAGGGAAGGTGGATGGAGGGCTGGCATGCTTAATCATTCTTCTATCTTTACATTTGTAAAGAAAAATCTTCTGTTTTTTAAATTGTGTGTTGTACATGTAATAAGGTGAGAGCTG
The DNA here is from genome assembly GCA_003991915.1 of Elysia chlorotica. Lineage (NCBI taxonomy): Eukaryota > Metazoa > Mollusca > Gastropoda > Plakobranchidae > Elysia > Elysia chlorotica. The sequence goes on along the minus strand of RQTK01000119.1, from coordinate 764,718 downwards.
GCAGCTTAGAACTTATAGCTTTGGACATACGCAGATTTCTTTTAAAGGATAGATTACATTTTGAAAAAACAAAGCAACTGAACCGTTTTTAAAGTTGCGAGAGTAATCTATCACTCAACTGAATCTTTGGATAATGTTTAGCGGGATAGATTACAATTTGAAAAAAAAAACCCACAAAAAACAACTGAACCGTATTTAAACTTAAAGCGTGAGAGTAACCTATCACTTTTAACTGAATCTTTTGGATAATCCAAGAAACTTTTGATTTTTGATATACCTGTAGGCTATCAATGTGTATTGTCAAATGTACATGCCTTCAAATGTCCCTTATGATATATAACACATTTTATTTATGTCGTTTTATTTATCTCACCATTCACGGCCATCTTTCGTTATGGAGTGACCAGAGAGTAGCATAAGTCCGTCGTAGCCGAGCATGCAGTGGCGAGAAGCTGGGGGACTGTAGGGGGCGTCTGCCTGTAGCATGTGGTCTATGCTGGGGCTTGACTGGGGCTCGATGGTTTTTTCTGTGGAAACAGTTAATGACTTTGTGTTTGAGTTTGTCGCTTAGGGTAGCGCGGTGGTCTTGGGTAGAACATCAGCTTCCGACGCAAAAGGTTCAGATTCGAGTCCAGGTGATTTCGCTCTCTACTGGTTGGGTCGGTGTCAGTTAAATGTGAACGGTTGAAACAAGAGTCATGGTATACCCGCCCTATGTCAGCTCAATGTAGGCTATATTGTGCACGGGACTCAAGACTAAATTTTGACAATTTTGCGTGCTGCTACACAGGGACAGTGTGGGGATATAATGACTCCTGTCTCAGCTAATAACGTTATACATGTAGATGTACTGACACTGACCCAACGAGTAGGGGATGAAATCGGACAGATACAATTTTGACTGATTGTGGGTTTTGAACGATGGACTTCCCGAGGGGGGGGGACCAACGGTACACTATTTGTACAACTTCGCCCCCCCCCCCTTTCCCTGGAGACAGTCAACTGTATACATAATTATGTTGATATTTATCTCAGTTACTCTTGGTCTTTTATGTTAATTTTAACGGGACCTTTAAAAATTAGGACAACAAGGATATATCCTTAGAAATCATAATTCTCTCATTTTTCTATGACACTTTTAGTTATTTCTTGAATAAAATGGCTTATGCATATGCAGCCTAATGTAGATAAAACACGTACAGCGACTTTATATCAGCACAACTGTCAGCCTAATCGCTCAGTATCTCTTTGAACCCTCTTTAACTATAAGGGCCGGCGGCTGTATAGAGATCTACAAGCCCTATCTTAGGCTTGCCTTCCTTCTGGCACCCTATCGATGAGCTTGCGGCGTGTACATCTATTAACTTCTTCATTCAAATACATGTAAGTGGATCTAATCTCGCGATCGGCAGATTTATTTGTCCGCTGTTCGTCCCATGTAAGTATCGATGTCCGTTTAATGTGACCGGCTGAGACATGAGTCATGGTATCCCGCCTTGTCTCGTGTGTGGCAGCATATAAAATTGTCAGACGTCAGTCTTGGAGCCCGTCGCCGTATTGGACTCTCCAGGGGAACTTAGGAGACGTTAAACCCAGAGAAAGGGAGAGAATTCTCTCTTTCCCTCTACAGAGAATAACATCTAAGTGGAAGAGCTTCTAACCTTTGACCTCTCTGACATCCATGACCTTGACACAGTGCCCCCTGTTTGGAATGCCTGCCTCTGGCTTGCCGGGGTCATCGATGCTACACTCATAGCCGTGGGGACACACCAGGGGGTCAGAGTCGTCATCCTCGTCTTCCTCCTGGTAGCTGGTGCTGCACATCTCAACTGAAACAACACCAGGGACATATTGGTATAGGATCTTGAATTAAAACTAAAGCTTAAAAAGTTTTTTTTTTTAAATTTATTATTCATTTCGATCGTATACAACTACTGAACTAGGCTATAGATATATACGGGACGGATTCCAAATTGGCAACGGACAATTTTAGGTGCTAAGTTACAGAGACAGAGGTGTATACTGGTATCGAACACACCACTAGTGAACCAGGCGATACCACCTCCGCTTAACCACAGCTCCAGGTTCTGAGGTACACATTTGTGTAAAAATTAAAAAAAGTGTTTCAGTCAGTTAGTTTCGGTGTCCCCAATCGCCCGCGAAAAGGCCACATAGGGGGTGGATCCCAAGACTGACGACGGACAATTTTAAGTACAGTACTAACGTACAGAGACATGGCGTGAATATTTAGACTCCTATCTCAAACCGATCACACCATACTGATACCGACATAACGAGTCTTGAACAAGGAACTCACATAATGCTAAAGAGAGGAAATACACTGTAGTAGGTGTGCGATCTCAAGCGGGTCACATTTTACTGACACAGCCAATCGAGCAGTGACCAAAGAATATTGAATTGTACAGCTCCATTGTGATCATTGGAAATGCATCTAAGCAAGTATGTTATTCGAATAAAGATCAAACTAAAATACTCATATCAAATTCCAGGGGAATACTGCTGTAAGGGTTAGAGACGTGGAAAGGAACAGAACAGAAACACCAGTGGTTACAAACTAATTAACGTTCTAAAAACAATTGTCAATGACCCAACTGAAGAAGACAAAAAAATATTTCTAAACAGTCAATCAAACAGGTTCTTACTTTTGGAGGTTGTGTTTTTTTTTGTCCGTTCGATTCCTGGACACAGTCATCCTATGATTTCTAGTTTATGTGTCGCATTGTCTAGGTTTATTCTTAGATGCCAAATTTAAAGAGCGCCCTTATGAATTACAACATAAATAAATTCAATATGAACAGATAAAAAAGAAACAAAACTAACTCCTCGGTTTACATATCAAAAGGGGGAAAAAAACCAAGCCAACACACCCACCCGCCCACCTCCGTCAAAAAGTGCGATTATCCGCATGTAAAACTGAATTCACCAAACCAAAATAATGTAAGGCAATCACTGAAGACCACACGTCGCCGGTATAAACTTGGGTATACATAGCCCCTGGTCTAAACATAGAAAACCTTTTGTATTTGACTTTTTCATGTTCAAATGCAAAAGGGTTATCTCTGGTTATATTTATTATTCAACCTCTTAAGAACACTTGATGCATTTTGAGATACTGTAAATCACTCAAAAGTTTTTAAAAAAGGAAAAAAAAAAACGATATCAAGTCTGTTTATCCTCCTTGCTTCAATGTACCGAACGCCATTTTCTTTGACAACAAAAAGTAAGCCAACTAGCGTGACTCAGTCGCAAGTCGCTGATAACAAAATTTTATAGCTCTAGTCCTCTAAACGTGGGAAAACAACTCGATATTATCATTTTTTCATTTTCATATTGAAAAAAAAAGATTGTCTCTGGTTCTAGAAACGATAAGCTTAGAGTTTTATTTTTTTAACCTCTTCAATGGCATTTGGTGCTATTATAAATATATACACATTATAAATAACTCACAAAGTCAAAAATACGACTTGTGACCGATTTGACCTAGTCGTTTTACAAATGATATGTGTATTTCGACTACTCACCATCAATGTTGTTATCCGTAGAGAGAGAGAGAGAGAGAGAGAGAGAGAGAGAGAATGAGAGTGAGAGACATTGAAACAGACAGACATACAGAGAAGAAAGAGAGAGAGAGAAGGGGAGAGATAGAAAGAGAAACAGACAGGTAGACAGATAGTCAAAGAGACATAGGCGAGAAAGAAAGAAAAGAGACAGACAGACAGGCAGATAGACAGACAGACAGACAGACAGAAAGACAGACAGACAGACAGACAGACAGACTACAGACGGTCAGAGGAAAAAAGGAAAGACAAGAGACAGGCTCAAGAGAGATATATTGATTTATATAGAGAGGAGACAGACAGACATAGAGTTAGACACACACATATACACACACACAGACATACAGACGGACAGAGCATTGCGAAAACCATGATGTAATTGGCAAAGAAATACTACATACGTGTTTAGTGGTGCCACTAATTCTTTTTTTTTCTCTCCTTGCACTCACCGCCTTAGTTTTTTCGAGGCAGTTTATGCAGTATTTGCGATCCACATAATGATAACGGACGAAAATTATTATAACGCATAGTCTAAGATATCCGGTTTTCTAGGCTTGTGGATATCTGATCGTTCATTGGCTCCGTAAGTCTAGACTAGAGCTATGATTGGACGCCATTACAGATTCTCTTACCTTACGTCTTCGTTTGCGCTAGGAGGCCCCGTTATCGCAACGCCTCTAATTACTAGAGTAGCCTACCGAATACTTTCGTATTTTCCTCTGTTTTGATCCCTTGTATAAACTGTCGGTTTCCAGAGACTATTGACACAGATCGGAGTTCAACTAAATTAATTCTATAGTCGATACTGAGCCATTATTATTAGGACTGGTAGTAGCTTTAAACACACCCATTGCGCTTGACTGGTTGAGAACCATTCCCATAATGCTTTACGGCCGTTTCAATTACTACCCTGCATAGTCAACGAAAGTTCGCTTATTTCTCTTCGCTTATAGTACATTCACAGATAAATGTTGATATTCGTCTCTCTCCCTCTTTCGCTCTCTCTCTCTCTCTCTCTCTCTCTCTCTCTCTCTCTCTCTCTCTCTCTCTCTCTCTCTCTCTCTCTCTCTTTCTCTCTCTCTCTCTCTCTCTCTCTCTCTCTCTCTCTCTCTCTATAATACAATCGCCCCACTCTGTCCAACTCTGTTTATCGGAATCTCTCTATCCGTCAATGTCCTCATACCTGTCTGTATGTCTTTGCGTAGATATCTGCTTGTCCTTCTGCCAACTGAGCGTCCATTTATCTGTTTATCAGTCTGTCTACCTGTATGACTGTTTGCTACATGTACATATGTACTTCTTTATATGTATCTGTCTGTATGTCTTTATGCGTAAGTGTGTCTGTCTGTTAGTGTGTATGGCCTTTTTTGTGTTTGTGCTTGTGCGTCTGTCTGCCTGTTTGCTCTCTGTATGCATTGTCAAGTCTCTGTATATAATTATGATATTATTGTTATGTATGTCTTTCTCTCCCGCTCTTGTGCCATTTCTCGTAGTAAAGAATATCTCGACTCCAAAAATAAGAAGAAAAAAAACTTTTAAATATTCTAACGTCACTAATCTTTACCATGGCGCTAAATATGGCCTTATAATTAATCAAACTCAAAATG
>RQTK01000119.1:722136-737232 GCA_003991915.1 Elysia chlorotica | reverse complement strand
TTAGCGCAAGAGTGTATCAACCCGCACAAAACGTGTGCGGCGTAATGGGAGGAGGTTAAGTGGTAGAAAGAAGACTGGGGTTCGATCCTCCTTTCATAAAAAAAAAATCATCATTGTTCTCTTGTGATTGATTATCTTTAAGTACAATATGCACCGATTAGACATGGGTCTTGGCAACCCTGCTATGTCGAAGTAAACGTGACTGTAGGTAGTAACCTAGAGGGTATGAAACCATAAAACATGGATACATTACTAAATTTGTTTAATGAAATGAACGTTCCAATTTCAAGATGTGATAACGTAATTAAATTGGATGTAAGCATAATAAATAACATCGTTAGTTTATATTCAAAGACTAGTGCTATAATCACAATCGTTGTTGGTCTATTTTATTTTCTAATTATGTAACTCTCACGCTATAGTTATATCTTGAGTATTTTTAACAATAAAGTTAACATTTAGTTTTGAGCTTCAGTGGGAGTCCCATTGAGACAACCTGAGACCTCTCTCGGTATACACCGACACTTCGATCTAAAACATACCCTGAGCATTATTACGGTGTTCTGGTATGTTTTTCTTTTCAGTTGTTAACGCACTTAAAACACCACGACACACGTTTCCCTGTCCGTTAACCGCACTTAACATTAACGTAAAAACGTCTTAACAGCGCCAGAGTTAAATGTTTGTTAAAACCGCGTCAAATAAAGGGGGGGGGGGGGTGACTTAGCCTTTTTACATCGCAAGATTTTAAGTCCGTTTATTGTGTGCATACCGTTTGGAAGGATTTATATAAAATGGAAACTTTAAAAGCTTCAATATTAATTTATTATTTTGAAATGGAAAATGTGTAGATCAATACAAAAGGTGCTAGCACATGAGTCTGTCAACCCGCACAAAACGTGTGCGCGTAATGGGAGGAGGTTAAGTGGTAGAAAGAAGATTGAGTTTCTATGTCCAAAAGTCACGTTGGGTTCGACCCTCCTTTCAGAAATTAAATCATCATTGTTCTCTTGTGATTGATTATCTTTAAGTACAATATGCACCGATTAGACAGGAGTCTTGGCATTCCGCCTATGTCGGAGTAAGTAAATGTTATTGTCTATATAATTATGTCAGCACACATAGTCGTAACCTAGAGGGTATGAAACCATAAAAAATGGGTACATTACTAAATTTGTTTAATGAAATGAACGTTTCATATTTTAAGATGTGATAATGTAATTAAATTGGATGTAAGCATAATAAATAACATCGTTAGCTTATATTCAAAGACTAGTGCTATAATCACAATCGTTGTTGGTCTATTTTATTTTCTAATTATGTAACTCTCACGCTATAGTTATATCTTGAGTATTTTTAACAATAAAGTTAACATTTAGTTTTGAGCTTCAGTGGGAGTCCCATTGATACTACCTGAGACCTCTCTCGGTATACACCGACACTTCGATCTAAAACATACCCTGAGCATTATTACGGTGTTCTGGTATGTTTTTCTTTTCAGTTGTTAACGCACTTAAAACACCACGACACACGTTTCCCTGTCTGTTAACCGCACTTAACATTAACGTAAAAACGTCTTAACAGCGCCAGGTAGTTAAATGTTACTTAAATACGCAATACAAGTATTAATCCTTACGGAGGGAGGGGTGAGGGGGGTCTTGCGAATCCAAACTGAACTGGACTCATGTGTTAGTTTTGCTAGATGTAAGTACATTTTTCAATCTCTCCCTACCCCTCCCCCCCCCACCCCCAATCTTAATCTATCATCGTTCTCTCTGTTTCTATCTCGCTGTCTCTTTCTCTCTCTCTCTCTCTCTCTCTCTCTCTCTGTCACTCTTTCACTCACTTTGCTTTTATATATGTCTGTGTCTGTGTCTGTCTCCGTCTGTCTTTGTGTCTTTCTGTGTCTGTGTCTGTCTGTCTGTCTCTCTCTCTATCTGTCTCTCTCTCCTCTCTCTCTCTCTCTCTCTCTCTCTCTCTCTCTCCTGTCATACACACTCTTCCTCTTTTTTGTGTGTGGTAAACTTAGTTTTATATTTTCACATTACAAGAACATATGTTATTAAGATCGACGTATGCAAGAAATGTCACAACGCGATTGATATGGTTCTTGAAAGTGTGTTAGAGACGGGAACAAAGGAGTCCTCAGGGGAGTTTCGAGAACGTTTGTCCGTTTTTTTCAACCGGGAAAGAAATGTGTACCTGGCTTCCAAGCCTCTAGAGAGCATATTTACTTATGTTAGTCCTCAGCGCCTACTTAGGTACCTAAAGGACATTGGTGTATATAATAACATTTAACTGTGATAATCCTACACATGGATCTTTTAATCTACTGTACATACCCTTAACTTTTAACCAAACCTTGTATGCACAATTTGTATGCTTTTACTGCTCAGAGAGATAAAGGAATCACCGTTGCTACCAGTATAATGCATTAACTAACTAAGGACATCATGGGCACAACAGAGCGGTACCGTGCTGACGTGCCGTAAAAACAACTCACTCACTCACTCACTCACCCAAGACTAAAAATTGACTATTAAATGCTGCCACGCAAAGAGAGTTCGGGGATACCATGACTCATGTCGGCGGGGAGTGGGGAATAGAGTTTGTGGTTTTTACGGCACGTCCGCATAGTAAACGCTAAAATATTGTGCCAATGATAGCATAGACAGTGAATACAGTTCACTTTACAGTGAGTTGTTTTATTTCTCTGATTGCGCCAGGGGTTGGTTAAGTGGTAGATAGCTGGGCGTCCATTTGTGGATCCCCGGTTCGATCACACGTTTTGGAAAATTTATTAATTTTGGTTGGATTTCTATCCGTACTGGTTGGGTCGTTGTCATTATGATGTGACTGGTTGAGACAGGAGTTAAAGTCTCCACGCAATGTCTCTGTTTTGAAGCATGTAAAATTCTTAAACTGAAGTCTTTAGACCCACCCTCGGTATTTGTTTCTTTACTTTTCTTTTCTTCCTTCATTCACGTGATAGTTCATGCAGGATAAATACAGCCATGGTAATTGTATAAATGTATTTGTGCAATGTAGCGCTGGACTTGAAAGTTTGATCGGCTAAGAGAATTAGAGTCTTGGTTTGCCCTTACTATCGCTGTGAGGGCAGCACGCAAATTTGCCTGAATTTAATCTTGGGTCCCGTTCACGATATAGCCTAGTTTTTCTTACGCTGAATGTCCAGAGACGAACCAACCAACCAACCGACCAAATCAACCAAACAACCAAACCAACTAACCAACGTGGGCTAACTAAGTATAGACTGAGCTGTCGGATTGTATTTCGATCACCTATGCTAATGTCCACGCTGTATCGTTTTCGCTTGCAGCCCATCGCCTCGCTGGTGCAGTCTGTAGACACAACAAGCCATAAAACTGCATGCATGGCGGAGCGGATGGCGTCGGCGGGCGAACTGGCTCAAGTGGCAGAGCGTTGGTCTCCAGATCAGGTCTGCGGATCCAATCCCACGATCGGCAGATTTATTTGCCCGATGTTCGTCCCCTGTAACTGGTTAGGTCGGTGTCAGTATAATGTAACCGGCTGTCATGGTATCACCTCCCTATCTCGTGTGTAGCAGCACATAAATTATCAGACATCAATCTTGGGGCCCGTCGCCGTATAGGACCTTCCAGGATAACATGGAAGACGTTAAACCCGGAGAGAGGGAGAGAGATATCTCCCTCGCTCTATAGAGGACAAGGGATGGGGTCAGTGGGTGTTTTGTTTTGTTTTTTTCTTGTTTTCTTCCTATTTGCAGGTGTGAGTCCATGCAGAATAAATACAGCCATGGTAAAGTTATTTGTGCCTTGAGGCGTCGGGTTTGTTGCAAGTTTAACCAGTGTCTTTTCTTATGGTTTTTAAGCAACGACTGTGCTAGTATGGAATACTGAGGAAACGGTCAATAGGTAGCTGTGTATGTGTGTGTGTATCAGAGAAAGAGAAAGATAGACAGACAGACAGAGAGACAGTCAGAGGGAGGGGGGTAGGGAAAGAGATCGAGAGGTGGAGAGGGAGAGAACTACAGAAATAGAAGGTAGAGAGAGAGACTCAGAGAGAGAGAAAGAATAAGATAGAGGGAGAAAGAGGGAGATAGTCTGTGTGCATGAAAGGGAGATAGATGATGTATACTGGAAGTACGAAATATTGAATCTACGCAAGATTATTCCATCATTATGAGCCTCTTGGGTTGCGCTCGAGGCAACAACAACAAACAAAAAAAAACAACAAACAAGCAAAGTCACCGAATCGACTGAGGTGAAGACATTAATATATTAAGTGTGATGGTGATCTTCTTATTCTAAATTAATATCATAGTAAGGAGAGGGTACAAGAGAGAGAGAGAGAGAGAGAGAGAGAGAGAGAGAGAGAGAGAGAGAGAGAGAGAGAGAGAGAGAGATGTATTTTGTTTTTATTAAAACCATATCAATGTAAAAATCTTATTGACAGAGGTACTTTTATTTATAATTCAATCATTACCTCCTTTTTAATTATCCTATTAGTAAAACCTTTACAAATATGATGATCACTAGCATCATTGCCATAAAACCAAATGAATCAACGCTAACTGTTTTGGATGATGTTATTGTTTCAAGTTTATTAAAAGAGATCCAAGGCCATAGCTTGAACTAAGTCATATATAAAAAGATCATTTCACAAACAGAACTTAGAATCTAACATCATACCACACAACAGTTGCTTTACTGATATTGGTAGAAAGAAAAAAACAACAACAAACAAACAGGTCAATGTTCCGCAACATAACACAACATAGGGTGTAATTTAAGACAAAGCCACTTTAGCAAAGGTGTAAAACAAAGGTGTTACAGTGTAAAAGGCTTTACTAAACACAAGCATGTTTCATGGAGCAATTCACCATTGGAAAACATATTAAAAAAAATGTCTTCAACATTCATCTACTATCATATAAGAGTTGTTACAGAGTACACAATATGTGAGACAATTGAACAGAAAGGAAAAAAAAATTCTGTGTCCGTAACAAACATGAAAAAAAAAGAAAAAAAAAAAGGTCCTGGATCAGCCTCCTCCATAACATCATCTCTTATTTCTTCAGGTTCTTTAAAACCTACTTGTTATGTTTTTTAGGAAACAAACTTTGTTAGTCTTTCATTTCCTATCTATTAGTACGATGTTCTTCCCAAACTGATTAACTCAGCCAATATGTTTGTCGGAACCATGTTATGTCAAAGATTGAATCGTCATTAGAAATTTTAATTATAAAAAATGATCAAATTTGTGTGTGTGTGTGTGAAAGTCCTCCCTCCAGTGCCTCATTAGCAGATGTATATATAAAGTCAATACTATAAAGAAAAAAAACGTCTTAACCCACTGACATTGGCTAATGACTGAAAATTTAACACTATTTTCACAGAGTTCACCAGCTTTAATGTCAAAGCCCAGTGAAAACACTCACAACTGAGTGCTAAGTGTCTCACAGCAAAGCAGTCGGGGCTGAGTGGGATGTCTCAAGTCAGTGAGCACATAAAAGTTATTTTAGACATACATTTCCACAACAGCGGATCTTTGGCCACAGATGTTTATTGATAAACATGGTCGCAGGTGGGGTAAGTGTTGGGAAAACATTTTATTTATAAAAATCGATGCCACATAGTGAGAAGTCATGAGTCCTGTTTAACAATCAAAGGTGTTTTAAAGAGCTTCAGATAACATGATTGATGGCAAACTACTTTGATGAAAATATTCTCTCTGTAAGTTATTTTTTTAATTGACTTGGATTTTCACATGTTCACTCAATGGAGTCACAGTATTCTGTTAGCAGTGCTCACAAAATCGCACTATTTTTTTTTTTCTTTCTCAAAATTCATATCCTTTGAACCAATAAAGATGGGATGAAAATTTTGGCAATTTTGAAAACTTCATATTTTTGTATTTCAAAAAAAGTCTATTTCACTGCGCACATGCCTGATTCATTATAGGATCTTTTACTTGATTAGCTAGACAAAACTTACAGCAGATATCATGACACCTAACTAGGTAGCATAAATCTTTCTGAAACCAAATAATCCTGCATAATAATACACTTTGAACCTGTACCTACATCAAAAACGAGATCAGCTCCAAATGCAGTAAACAAATTATTATTGTTTGTATGCCTTGTAGAATACAACATATTGTGTGGCATAACGGACACTACTGATTTTTACTTCGAGTATCATACAACCTTTCTTACTTCAGCACCTGTCATATCCTTTTAAATGCTTTCTTCTCAAACAAAAGAGTACATGTATTACCATTCAAGCCGCCCGAGATCCACAAAGTTTTTGTTCCACAGTTTCCCATCTACATGATGATCAGATTACTAGAAACATCCTTAACATAAACAATAAGGAGAAAATGTGCCTTTCACTTGTAATTGTATTCAATGATCTCTACAAGTCCCCCTCCCCGCTCATACTTTATTTGACCACACAGGCACAGTCATGTTTACAAGAGAATATCAAGCATACACACTTTGTTCTATCCTTATCCAATGGATGAAGACAAACAGACATACACAAAATAATATAACAATGGTTTCCCATGAAAGGATACACTACAACACCACACGTAAATGCAATACAACATTCATGCGTCTTGAATGCCCCTTCATTCTATGACACATGAGGAAGAAATTTTAAAGCTTTGGAAATGAATTTCAACATAATAAGTACTCATAATAGAGATGATGAAAATCTATACCCTAAGTAAATATACAGGGTTTCACTTCTGAAATGATTGATTTTGTTTCCCTCCCTCAGATTTTGTTTTATTATAGGATAAAACAACAACAGGTGGTTTATAAAATAAAGTTAAACTTAATAACTACTTATTCTAAATTATTTTTTATAAAATATTGTCAGTTTGGTAAACTTATTTGGTTTGTACTCAAGAACTTTTTATCCATCTCAAAATAAGGTGCAGTAAAAGTTGACATATAGAATAAATTTCTTTGATTACAGAATACTATAAAACTATACAAGTAGGGCACACCCATTAAAACAACTCTAGGAATAAATCACTCAATCTACATTTTATTTGGTTGTTTTACAAGCCTAGTCCATAATGCATATAGTCAGAAGAACCTATAGTATATATAACTTAAATCTCAGTGTATAAGATTGAAAGACTATGCCGTCACAAATGATAATAATAAATAGCAAACATTTATCAGGATCCTAGCTCAAATGTTTACTTTCAATGGAGGGACTAGAGAAGTTCTGCCTGTACAATAAATATTTGTAAAGAAGTAAATAAAAATGCCTATCTTGTGTATATTGACCTCATTATTTTTAAAAAATCAGAACAAGTGATTTGTGGGTATATTGTAAGGTAAAATGATGGATCAATCAGCTGATTTTTATGTTATTTCATCTCGTTCATTTTTTCAAATTAAAGAAAAAAGTGATTTGTAATTATATTTTTAAGCTAATGAGGCAAGGTCGCACTGAAACAGCCTGTACATAATCTCTCGTCAGTTTTCACAGTGTGTTCCTAAAACAACGGTTTTAGAAACTCTGTAACTAAAACATGATTATACATAAAACAAAATAGAAAATTATCCTAGGCCATCTTCTTACTTTACCCCATAAAAGAGTTATACATAACCATTAGAATGTATAACATTAACAGTTTTATCTATGTTTAGTCAATGCCTTTTCTTTCCTTCATAAGCCTACTTCATACAAAAACAACAATAACAACAACCACAATAACAAAGACTTCAAATGTGTGAATACAACACATTTCCTACAGAAATATTGAAGCTAAACTTTATCCCTGTGTAATGTGATTGCCGAGAATTGCACTATGAGAACTCAACAAATGAAAAAACTTTTTTCTTATAGATACAATGATAGACACATTAAAATGAAAATGTCTATTTGTCACTTGAAGTATATAGAAGTTATATCTCTCGAATCAATATATGGAATTTCATTAGATAACACAACCTTATGAAACATTCATAAAGCCTTAAATAAACACAGTGTGTGCTTCTAGTCTTTCAAAGTTTCTTACCACACAACTTGATTATTAATATCTGATGCATAATGAAGCATTTTTTAAATAGAAACAACGCAGGCGGAAAATAGAAGAGATATAAGATCAACAATTCATGTCCCCCACAATGAAAGGTGAACATAAAAAATCACAGATATCCACTATCTCTGATTCACTTTGACGTACCAATCCTACCTATACAGGCGATGAGAAGACACTAGTTTTACAGTCACACAATATTTTTCACACAATGAAATAATCATTCAAAATGTAAACAGAGAGAACAGTTTGATCCACTGTCTCTGTCTCACAAACAATGAAGAGCTAATGCGACTGCTGCAGGCAAAAAAAAAAAAAAAAAAAAGAAATATTAGATATCCACAAGATCTATTACACAATCAAACATTCATATAAATCTCAAACAGAAGAGAATTATTATTGCTATCTCTATATCTCATAATGGAATACTGATTTAACCAACGCAGGTAGACATAGGCAAAAACAGACACCTAGAATCATTCATATATATATACACAAACACAGAGGTATTAACATCTACAAGCTTTCCTTATGTCCCACACAATCATAGGCCTGAGTGACTCAAGAACTGCCGCACGAAAGTCTGGAGCTCCTGGTCGAAAAAGTCGGCTTTGTTCCTGAAGAGGAAAACGGTAAAGAGTAAAAAAACTGAGAAGCAATGTTTGCAAGTGAATACAGAATAGATGGTGATCGCTAATAAGACGAAAAAAAAAGGAAAAAGAAAAACAAACATTGAAAATTTATAACGCTCTGATGAGTCCAGCTGCTTGTGGGAAAAAGCTTTGATAGTGTGATTAAAAAATTAAAAAATAATTCAAGAGCTTTTTTAAACATTCGTTTTGGGTGAATTTTATCCCCTCCCACATAATTCTTTTTCAAACCTTTTTTAATGCAGGAAAAGCAATACGACCATTTAAAAATCCCATAATTCCCTTTGGCTACAGTTTTGGGTAAGTCACTACAGTTACAGTGTGGAACCCAGCACAGGCAATAATACCATGACAAACCTGAGTGTTTTTGCTCGACTGGACAGCTCTTTCAGCAGAGAAAGTCCTCTGTCCACTTCTTTGACCTCCTCCTCCAGCTGTTTCTTGGTTTTGTCTGCCTGGTGGCACAGGCGTGCGAATGTTGATGTCAGTTCTCTGTGATGGGGTAGAACAAATGCAGAGAAACATATAAAATTTTAAGTTCAACGTGATCAATTACAATGGCTATGATTAGCGCTGTTAAAAAAAGAAAGGATGGAATAGAAGTCGTGCTGGCTTTTTGTCTTGTGTGTCTGGTGGCACAGGTATGCGAATGTTGATCTCAGTTCTCTGTGTTGGGATAGAACAAATGCAGAGAATATATAGAATTTTTAGTTCAACATGATTAATTACAATGACAATGATTGGCACTATTAAAAAAAGAAAAGAGGGAATGGAAGTCGTGCTGGCTTTAGCACAGGCACACAAATGTTAATGTCAGTTCTCTGTTGATGAAGAACAAACTGGAAGATTTTTGCTCGACTGGACAGCTCTTTCAGCAGAGAAAGTCCTCTGTCCACTTCTTTGACCTCCTCCTCCAGCTGTTTCTTGGTTTTGTCTGCCTGGTGGCACAGCCGGGCGAATGTTGATGTCAGTTCTCTGTGATGGGGTAGAACAAATGCAGAGAAACATGTAACATTTGTAGTTCAACGTGATCAATTTACAATAGCTAGGGTTGGCACCATTAAAAAAAAGAAAGGAGGGAATAGAAGTTGTCCTGACTTTTTGTGTTGTGTGTCTGGTGGCACAGGCATGCGAATGTTGATGTCAGTTCTCTGTGATGGGATAGAACAAATGCAGAGAATATATAGAATTTTTAGTTCAACATGATTAATTACAATGGCTATGATTGGCACCATTAAAAAAAGAAAGGAAGGAATAGAAGTTGCCCTGGCTTTTTGTGTTGTGTGCCTGGTGGCACAGGTATGCGAATGTTGATGTCAGTTCTCTGTGATGGGATAGAACAAATGCAGAGAATATATAGAATTTTTAGTTCAACATGATTAATTACAATGGCAATGATTGGCACTATTAAAAAAAGAAAAGAGGGAATGGAAGTCGTGCTGGCTTTAGCACAGGCACACAAATGTTAATGTCAGTTCTCTGTTGATGAAGAACAAACTGGAAGAAAAAATGTGTAATTTTTTAGTGACCCATGATCAGTCACAAGGGCTGGGATAGGTATTATTGAAGAATTTAAATGATCAAAAAGAGGTTGTGCTGGCAGTGTGATTTATAGAAGATGTAGTGTGGCATGCACGCTCAAAGTAAACTTACAGTGCAACTTGTTTACTTAGAAATTAGATTACTGCAATTTGTATTGAAGCTAAAATATGATTTATTCTGAAAGACAAGAACACTATAAAATAAAAAGATTAAAAAGGCTGAAAATGAACTATAAAAAAAAAAGGATTTCATCCAAATGGAAACAGATTTTTAGCCTTGGTCCAATAGTTACAGTATTTGTATCAAAGGTGCAGTCACTGGTAAGTTGCTTCTTTGGTATAATTTTACCAAAAGACGAGTATGTTATTCAAAAATGGAAGGAAGTCATTCCCATAGATCCTTTTTTATTGTACCACAAGATCAACCGTTTCATTTGCATAAATATTACTCGAACAGAGAGAAAGAAATCCAATCTCTTTTCACACTTTGATGTACTCAACAATTACTTTTTTATACAAAAAAAAACAAAAAAAAAACAACAACAACAAATCAGTTTATTTGTAAAAAAAAAGCTGTGTTTGAACATGTATACTTCATATCTGATCACACTAGCCAAAACCTATTAGTTTTAAAATATGGAATAACAGAAGTCGTTTTAGTTGGAATTTTCTGTAAATATGGTATTATAAGTACTGGTTGGCAGCTATTATATTTGAGATTAGTGAGTGCGAGCTGGAGTAAATGAGTAATAAAAATGTGTATTGATGGCTGTTCTCTGTACCTTGCTCTCCTAACAGACCCTACCCTTCCCTGTATTGCTGTATGTGTGGAATATAATTTTTCTCTAATCATTATGTGCTGCTTGCGAAAAATTTTAAGTGGAAACAATCTTTTGTATTTTAATGTACTTGTTTCTTGCTGCTTGTATGTCTAGAATTGAGCTAGAAATTAACTATGATAAAAAACAAATCAAATTGTCTGTATCTTATAGATCACGATCTGACGATCAAAATGAGAGTAGGAATGTTTATGATACTCCTAGTAGTTTTGACGTAGCGAGGCACAAAAAAAGACATTTTTTTAGCAGGACAAGTATTGAGACTGTCACTCTGAGAGCGTCGGAAACTTACTGTTGCACTTGGTGGCTGCAGTTGGAGCTGGTCAGATCTATGATGAGGCGCAGTTTGCTGCTGGCGTACTCCACGTACTGCTGCTTGAAGGCGCGCTCCCTGGCCTTGGTCGTCCACGTAAGGCGCTCGTACGCGTACAGGCCCCCGTACATAGCGCCTGTGACGATGATGACTCTCCATCCAGCCGCACGCGCCACCTTGGAAGGAGAAGGAAGAATGGGAAATATGACTGGTTATGTCGGAGTCAGGCTGAGACAGGAGTACAGGTATCCCTGTACTATCTGTTTGTGTCAGCACTGAAAAATTGTCAGACGCGAGTCCATGTGCAATATAACTTAGCTGTTGGTGTGCTGAAAGTTAGGAAATCAAACAACCAACCAAAATGATCTGAAGGTGTAGAGAGGCTAGATCACTTAAAACATCTTGGAAAGTTCAAGGATTAGTTAAGACACATGGGCCATCAAAATAGTGTAAAGCTAATTAGTAATACTAAAGGCAATCCCCCACTTAAACTTGAAAACAAATAACTTGTAAAATGAATGTAATAACTTTAATACGGTACTTAGATTGCTAAAAAATCAAATCAAAGAACTTTTTTTTGTTCCAAAGATTTCTTGTTGGAAGTCTAGTCTTTTCTTAACCCTTTTAAAAAGCTTTAGTTTACATCTGTTCAGCAAAATCTTCTAGGTAGGTTCACAGGACTTATATAGAAACAACATAGAACTGACTATGGATCATGACTAGACAGCCACAACATCTACCTGCTATGGCGGGAAAAAATGGACTCTGCTTGCAACTTTCTTCCTTAGAAACCTTCTCTGTCAGTGTTAGAGGAAATCCGTATGCAAGACTTGACTCATAGAAATTCCACAGTAGCTTCTAGATATAGTTACCCAGGAACCTTCCATGTCAGTAAAAAAAAAAAATCTTCCACAAGATTCGACTCACCAGCCCGACCACAACGGCAGCTCCGAGGGTTGACCTTGACGTGAGGGAGGCGAAGGTCGTGAGCACGGTGACCAGCATCTCGTTGTCGCTGTTGGAGGCGAGGCTCTGCAGGACTGGACAGCTCTTTCAGCAGAGAAAGTCCTCTGTCCACTTCTTTGACCTCCTCCTCCAGCTGTTTCTTAGTTTTGTCTGCCTGGTGGCACAGGCGTGCGAATGTTGATGTCAGTTCTCTGTGATGGGGTAGAACAAATGCAGAGAATATATAGAATTTTTAGTTCAACATGATTAATTACAATGACAATGATTGGCACTATTAAAAAAAGAAAAGAGGGAATGGAAGTCGTGCTGGCTTTAGCACAGGCACACAAATGTTAATGTCAATATATATAAAGATTTGGGTGAAATTCTTAACTCAATGGAGTCACATCAAGTACATGTACGCAGGGAAAAATAGACTTTTATACGAAGGATAAAAAGCTGAAGTTTTAAAATCTGCACAATTTTTTCTCTCTATTTTCATTAGTTTAAAAGGTAAGAATTTTGGAAAATCCCTTAAAATAGTGTGATTTCATGAGCATTACTGGCATTAGGCAAAATATTGTGAGTCCGTTGAGTTAACCTTTTCACAAGACCAATTCCTTGTGTGAGCACTTATGAGGAGAATTATTGGACATTTTTAGACGAGTAAAGAGCAAACAGAAGAGCTAATCAGTTAAAAAAAAGAGCTGACAGAGACCTTACAATGTACAGACAAGAGTACAAAACATGACGTACAATTAGGGTTAGGAAAATAAAAACAATGTTGTAAATACAATTTTAGCCTTTTCTTAAACAACTCATAACCCTGTTAGTTAAGAAAAGGATGATTCAGGTAAAAAAATGTCTATAATGATCCTAATATCCTGAACAAAACTTCCATGACAAAAAGAAAAGCATTTGATGATAAAACTGTACCAAAATAATCACCTCTTTAGATTAAGAGAAGTTTGTAAAAAAATTTTTTTCTTAATTCTCTCAGTTTTCCTCAAGATCAATCATATGGCAGCTGAAAAGATAGCTCTGATCACTGACACAAAAATATAACAGGTAATCATCAAGCTCGTTTTAACACTTGAAATGGAAGTTATCTAAAAAAAAATCTCTGAGAGAACTTACCGAGCCAATTTTGATCTTACTGCTTCTGCCGAGGAACTTCTGTAACAGGGCTGTGGGACTCAAAGAGAAACGAAACTCGATGTCCTCTTTGAAGCCAGCACACAAGTTGCGGCAGTCTAAACGGTAGGCAATCTCAAAGTCTCGCTTGGGCAGCAGATTAAAGAGCTCAGGCTTCAGGTCTTCCGGCAAAATTGTCGATAGCCGTTCTGGAGAACAAGGAGAATAGTAAGTTGTAGAGAGGGAAAAAAATAAAAGAATAATCATCACTGCATACTGTTACACAGGCTTTGGAAAACTATCCACAAATGCTGAATTTGAATTAATTTTAATTTTAATGTAATCGAAAACCCTTAAAAATGAATCGAACAATGGGAGCTGTTAATTTAACAACATAAACAACAACAACAAATAAATATAATTACGTTAAAGGCATAAAAACACGTTCTTGAAAAACACTTTATTTCACATTTAAAAAAATTTTTTTTTTTTTACTATTTATTAACTGTTGACTGATATCTGAAGAATTAACTTTTGCTAATAAGTCCACTTTCATAGTCATGAAAGACCGTGCATGTAAAAACTTCATTCAGGTTGATTGATTCTAATTATTAATAAACAATAGACACTTCGTCTAAACTTAACATTGGTTTTTTATAAAGTACTTTTTTCTCTCCTTTTAAAATGGATGTTTTTATTTTTGCCATGTCCATACATAATCAAATCAATAGATGGAGCACTTAATTTATACTTTTTGTAGTGAAAAGAAAATAATCCATTTAGCCTTCAACCATATGCTATTGGAAAAAGTAAATTCAAAAGCGTTCACCGAATTAAACAATCAATCCCCATTGATCTAGAGTGGACAAAGTATAAACTACAACATCAACAAAAAGCTCAAAATAATAAACAGGATAATGTGGGAAGACAAAGTAGCTTGGTAAAATGATGCACTATTTCTTCATCAATTTTTTTTTAATGAACTTCTAGATATTCTCATCACTAGTTATATATTTGGGCAGCAGTGATTGATTACCTAACATAAAAATCATCTCACTTAACTTCTTTTGGGTGATATCCTAATTTTACAATTTGCTCCTCAAAGAATTAAAATTAAATATTTATGAGTATTTCTTGAGCTTGATAATATTGATCGCAAGTGGGGAAAAAAAGAAACAGGTGCCTGGAAACTCTGTTCGTCATTTACTTCTATGTAAGAAGATAATTAAAAAAGCTTAGTTTGGGGTAATAAAATAAAATCATCTGTAACCATCTATTGGTTTCATATAAAAAATAGCTTTGTTTTCATATATGGGTAAAGCAAAGGAAAAGGTGAATATGAAAACCAGTGGGGTACACAGACACAATGACATGAATCTAGTCAAGATAGATTAGAAGTTTATTTTTCTTTAAAAGTAAATTCATAATTTTTACATATATATCTTTTTTTAGATTGGTTAAACTTCATATTTACAGTTACATGTAGATTTCATAAGCAGACAAAATAAGCAAGGGTGCAATAAAAAAATTTGAACCAGTAATGAATGAAGAGCATTTTTGTTCAAAACTTGGTTCAGCCCAGTTATGTATTGTTATATATTTTGGAA
>RQTK01000119.1:710425-722110 GCA_003991915.1 Elysia chlorotica | reverse complement strand
TGCTGGCAGACTTTCTTTCATCCCTAAAAAAAATAAAAATTCTCACCTTATGGAATCTTTTTATCTTTAGAAGTAAAAAGATATGACCAGTTTAAAAATTGTAAAACTCATATAGTCTTTTTTTTTTTTAAACAAGAAAACAAATATGTATGGAATATCCCAAAAGTTATTTTTATTAAGAGTGACTGAACCAAGTTTTGAAAACAAACAGAAACTCTCCAAATACCTAAGACGCCAGGGTTAATAGTTTATAATACACAGACAACCACGAAGGGAAGCAACGTTAGTTATTATAGCATCAGACCTGTCATTTCTGTCTGCGTGGCCTCTACAGCTTGAACTACAACGGAGGAGCATCGAACCTGCAAGTTGCGCCCTAGACTTTCTTCTACATGAGAATGAAGTTCCTAAAATGTGATAGCGAGGAAAGAGCATGATGGTGAGAAAAAAAAAATTATATGAAACTTGTGAGTGAGAAATGAGAAAATATTTCTGTGTTGGTTCCGATGTCACAGCTGCCTTAAGAAAAATATAACGTTTGGGGTGTCACACACAAAAACAAAAACAAAGGAAAGAACAAAACATCAAACACAGTACTAAGCTAAGGTGTAACAATTTTCTCCCTACATTCGCTTGATGACCAAACCCTTCTGATCCTGAGCCCCAGGACATAACATGTGACAAAACAGAGCCTTCATCCCCATTTACTGGAATGTCCGCTTGACAGAGTTATGTGGTGAGATATAAAAATCTAAAAACTGCGAAGATAGAGCATGTCTAAGGTTCATATTTTCAAAGACAAATAGGGCTGTTTTAGGATTGTCTTTTTAAATATGGATCAAATTCAGTCCCATAGAACTTGAGAATTTAAACTCCTTTATAGGATTGAAATCTCACAAAGCGAATAGATGTTTGTTTAGTGGAATCCACAAAAGGATACTCAGAAAGGTAATTTCCTGAAGTAGACAAAACATGTGCAGTAAAAAAAAAACAGCACTATGTTTATAGTTCATTATTGTATTAGAAAATTGGGATATTTAAGTTATCATCAATTACTTATTTCATAAGCCTGGTGTTTAAATATTTTATCGTTATCCATGTTTATTGTTTTACTAAGGTGATAAGACGAAAATGACACTGATTTAAAATCAAACATTGCAAATTTTTGTCTATTTTGTTGGTGGTTTTTTTTGGCATTAACAAAATTAAAATAAAAACGAGCCAAGACAAAGGTGCCAATAAAAACTTAGGACCTTTTCCACAACAGATTCAAACCAGAATTTGAGTTTGCAAAAAAAAAAAAATTCAACACTGACATTTTCATAAAAAGAGTGGTAAAATTCAAGAAATATGTTTGAATAAATAAAGTTTTATAGATCAGAAACACACAAAATTGTAAATGAAACTGTTAATGACACCAGAGTGATTAGCGTGCAGTACAGAAGCATTAAAAGATGATTAATCACCATGCGACACAGGGCTCAAGATAGAAATAATTATAAAAAGATCAAAATAAAATAAATCCAAAGAAGGGCCTAGTCTACTCTGCTCAACCCGCTTCATTAAAATTAAGCATCCTAGGCGTGTTCACTACTAAGCAAGAAATGACCAGAACAAACAATTCTGTATTTCTGCACATCTGATAGACACCTGCAAAGGCAGCCTGGACGTGAGCGAGGTTGCGTAAAACAGGGCCCGAGCAACGCCCCGTCAGATTCTGACACAGATGCTCCTCGAGGAACACATGAAGGCCCTAGTGAGCACACAAAACACAGAGAGAAATTCACACAGTAAAACAGAACAAAACAAAAAATTGCTTTGAAAAACACTTTGAGTACTGGCTCATAAATTCTATTACTTCGATCACAATGTCATAACTTAAAAAAAAATAATATATTGATATCAGGAATAGTTTTCGCTCACAGGAGATGACAAATTTTCTTGTCCTGCCCCTGTATTTCACACAGATACTCGTTTCACGAGTGCTGAACTGCTTTGCTGTATCTCCTTTTAATTTTCATTATAGTTAGATCAAATCAGTGCTGAGCCAAGAATTTGGGCTCTTTGTAGAATCTCCTAACACACGCTTTATAGTAGCCAAAGCCTTAGTGGAGTCT
Source organism: Elysia chlorotica (assembly GCA_003991915.1). NCBI lineage: Eukaryota > Metazoa > Mollusca > Gastropoda > Plakobranchidae > Elysia > Elysia chlorotica. Next base: position 719,993 of record RQTK01000119.1, on the reverse strand, counting down.
CCTCTCGCTCAAATGTTTAAGATCTCCTAACACAATCTGTTTTTAAAGAAACTCATCACTGTTGGAGGCAGAGCCATGATGCCCAGTAAAGCAACCAGATTTTTAAAAAGTTAAGTTTGTCCCATACTGTTTTACTAAGCGTTTGGTAACCAAGAGTTTGAGTTCATAGTTTAATTTTTTTTTTTAAAGGCAAGTGATTTTACCCTTTTCCTCTCAATTAGGGTCGACAAGCTGAGACCATGAAAGCTAGTAAGAAGTCCTGTGAGACGACTTAAATTAGTAACTGCATTGCGCTTGTTTGCCTCTTTCAATAGACAAAGTGCTGAAACATGCACCTGTTATAAGCTGATCATTATTTCTTGATCTTGTTTAAATTTTAATGTAGAACTATGGATCTTGTATTGACAGATAAAAATGGTCACACAAACCTGAGTAAACAAACATTTTCTGACTATTATTGTTGTGAATCTGCAAAGTGTCACACATCTGGGTTAATCAAAATATTAACATTTTTGCCTTGAAATTCGTCTTGTTTAGCTTATTGGCAATAGTATTTCAAACTACATAGTCACACACAAATCAACTTTAACAACAAATCAAAATTAAATTATCGTTATTAATCTAAAATAGCTATCTTTACTATCAATTTATACCTTTTCATTCAGAATGGATGAAAAACAGCAAGTTCAATCGTATCCATCCTCCAATTGCCATAGGATTTATTACACTAACAATCCCATCCTAACTTTTTTCTTAGTTGGGCCCTTGTTTGACAGAGTGTCAGTGACAAAGAGTTGGGGTCTTCATCTCACTAGGTGAGGTAGGTTTCCTTTATGTACCTCGCAGCACTTTACTATTGCAGCAACAAAGAGACCTGATTTGATACAGGTGGCCCTGAAAAAATATATCCACGCAGAGGATCGAACCCAGCACCTTTACTAAGATGGTCCAAGACCCTAACCATTGCAACAACAACAACCCCCTCCCCCCTTCATAAACTTAACATTTTCAGTTCTTTCTGCAAGCCTTAAGGGGCCAGCTACCAAGACTCGAAAGGCCACAAACCTTTTTGTAGACATTCAATGTGACGGTGTCAGGGTGGAAGGGCCTCTCATACTCTTCTACAAGTAGGGCCAGGCGTCGAATCTCGTCATTCAGAGCTACAGACACCTAGAATACATGGGAAAATTTTGCTACAGTTCCTATAGCAAATCAATACATAAATTTTTGCACATACCATAACAACAAAGAGACAAAAATCTAAGAAAGGCTAATAAAAAGTTACAACTGGTCTTGAAATATAAACTGAGGGTTTACAATTTTTTTGTCTTGTATTCAGAAAGACAAAAGGCTGCAGTCAACATTGCATCACCGTTTCAAAACCAAGCTGGTTTCTATAACATTTCGTAAATATAATGTTCGTTCTGTGGTAAAAATTTCTTTAAAAATCTGCTATGCGTGAACACTGACATCTATGTTAAGAACTATGATAATTTCCTTGCCTTGACAAGTCTTACCTTCCTCTCCACGTCCTCCACCATTATCTTTATCTTGACCTTCATATCAGAGGTCAAGGTGTCTAGCTGACGATCAAGCTGTTGGAGCCGGCTGGATTTTTCCCTTCGTACTTGAATCTGTTCATCTCTGAGGAGTAAGGAGAATACAGTGGCTATATCTCAACTTGATGAAGTAAGCATTGCTTTACATTAAGAAGTGAACAGGTAAAAAAACTGATGCTTTTAGCTTATGAAAGAATTATACACTGTCTGGCTTTGTATGTTTACTTTGTTTCAATTTATCTCATTGATACAAAAAGGTTTTAGGAAAGTAATAAATATTTCTGCTGTGCCAAATGTTCATATTAACCCATAGAGCTTGATGCGCCAAATAACTTTCCCGCTGTGAGAAAACTACAGGCCCTGCGCTTGGATACTTCATTGACTTAGCATCTCCACACTGGGCACTGCGGGGTGCCGAGTAACTTTTATTCCTCCTTTCTCCAGCATGCGAGAAACTCGTGAATGGGTATGTAATCTTAAAATACTCAAATATCTCACCGGCCTTCCAATCAAATTATAACGGATATATCACTGATCATAGCCTGAATCTCTAAGAAGGAAAAGAGCATGAGGACTAAGTTTAATGTCTTCTTTTCAAATTCATGCAGAGAGGTGTTGGCTGTCCATAAAGCCAAAATATCAGGCATCAGCTGATGATCTAACATCAAAACTTCCTGCATGCCCTGTGCTCTACCGACTAAGCTATCCAGTATAAAAAACACTGACTATGAAAACATATACACACTGTCGCCGTATAGGATCCCCCAGGGGAACCTAGAAGACATAAAACCCGGAGAGAGGGAGAGAATTCTCTCCCTCCCTCTATAGAGATCTAACATATACATTCATTCATTCAGGTGTCAGGTCTGGCGCAGACATCGACGATCAGGGATTTCCACGCCTCTCTGTCTTCAGTCCGTCTGAATATGTCCAGCTTAGACAGATTCTTGTTCGATATACACATTACTGAAAAGATCTTCCTCAAACTAAATCTTACTGCTGTGTGAGACTCTTGGTATAAGCCTCCTCCATGACTTTCCGCAGACTAGAGTTGATCTCCTTGGCCCTCTTGGTGTGCTGCTCAAACTTGGTCTGGACAGCTGAGTGGGATATACATTGCTGCAAACACAAACATACAAAGTTTGTTACACTGAATACATTGGCAATTTTCTTAATTTGGGGGTTTGGGAAAACATAAATAGAGAAAGATTTGAGAGATTTGAGTTGAAATGGTTTAACATACAACGTCAGCACTATAAAGGCTATATTGTGGAAAGGCCGCAAGAATCACGTCTGACAATTTATGTGATACCACACACAATAAAGAGAGAAACATCCAACATCAGCACTATATAAGCTATATTATCGAAGGGCCCCCAAAAATATGTTTGACAATTTTATGTGCTACCGCACACAAGACAGGGTGGGGCTATGACTCCTGCCAGTCACATTATACTTATACCGATCCAACCAGTTATAAGAAAGAAAGAAATGCAGATGTGGAATTATCCTTTCCTACTCCTCGAAAAAAAATACTGGGAGATCTTTTAACCTGACAGGTAAACTTACAAAGCAACCCCAAAAATTCATCTATTATAGTATTAGTATCACAGAAATTTTTTCTTAAATTATGTTGCCATTGGCAATAATTATGTTGCAAATATAACTTACAACTAACTCAAATGCATAACTCATAACAGAATTTAGCTCTTTCTTACTTCAAATTCTTTTTCAAAATTTGAAAATTCAAAAAGCCGAGCTTGAAATCCTGGTAAAAGGACCCGGTCTGAAATTGAAAAAATTAACTAAAATTGAGGAATCTTTGAGATTAATTTGTATTCTGTATATTAGTGATATATATTTCTCACAAATATCAAAGGATCTAGAATAATCACACATATAAAAAAACATGAAAAATACAATAATAAAAAAAAACAAACAAAAAAAACAAACAAATCTTAACAAACAAAAGACCCACAGAGGAAATGCATTATTTTGCTCCCATCTTTAATAAATTCACTCATTCCAATTCTATAATTTATAATTTAATCCAATATTGGCAGAGATACCAACATTAAAGTATCTATACCTTAAAAGTTATACATTTGCTCCTTCTAGTCAGACCAAAATCGAATTTACGACTTTAATCTCTATATCCCAGCACACCAACCTGGCGTTGCGAGGCCTTTGTCGCTGTTGACTCTCGTTGCCAGAGCTTCACGGGCTGAGACGAAAAACACCCTGTCCTTGGCAGACTTCTTGTCTGTCACTTTCAGTTCATTCGACAAGAAATTGGTGTTTCCTTCAAGGTGCTGCTGTTTAACCTGCATGAGAAAAGAGTTTATAAATTTATCTGTTTTGTAACACCCAAAGACTATTCAAGACTTATCTCCATTGAAACAAACAATTTTTACAAAACCAATATAAGATAAGGACTATGTAGAAACTTTTAGAATGATATCATAAACATAAAAAAGCCAAAAGTCTTTAATTCAAACTAAAGCAAATTTTTACGTACACAAGATGCCCTCCTAGATAAGATAAGATAAGATAATACTTTATTAGTCCACAAGGGAAATTTTGTTTGGTTACAGTACATTACAAAATCAAGAACAGAATCACAAACAGAACATCCTTAACATAGTGAAAGTGGAAAAACATATGCGCCCTCATCATCCCAAACACACACACACACATACGCACAAAAAATGCTAGAAAGGAGAGGCGAAAATATTGTAGCAGTGCCTTGAAATAACTGTACACACAGTGCAATGAATGTCCCTTTGCTCTTTCCTGATGTCATCGCTCCATCTGTGTTTGTAAATCTATTACCTTTCTACCTTCCTAACTTGCCTTTCAGTTATTACTCCAAATCTCTTATCATTTAATCTAGCAATATGTCTTGTCAATCTCCATTTTGCCCCCCTCACAGGAGGACACAGGATCTTGACTAATACACTGAATATAAAACTCATTTTTCTGCTTCTGTGACAATCAGTTTATTCCATACCATCAGTGTATTATGACACTAACAGTACCATTTACAATCTGTGCATACCTGATCAATGTCCTCCTCCATCTCAGACACATCCCATCTGTTCTGAAGAATGAAGATGTTGGGACACGAAAGGCGAGAACTGACCTTGTGGAAGAATTTTTTCTCCTGAGGATCAGACAAAGTTCATGCTGATAATTCAGTGACTTATGAGTAGATCTGGAACTCTTAGGTATTTTTTCACAGTGATACAAGTAGGCTTTCAGACGTTGGATGTTAAATCGTTCGTGCTGATAATTCAGTGACTTATGAGTAGACCTGGAACTCTTAGGTATTTTTTCACAGTGATACAAGTAGGCTTTCAGACGTTGGATGTTAAATCGTTCGTGCTGATAATTCAGTGACTTATGAGTAGACCTGGAACTCTTAGGTATTTTTCCAAGGTGATAGATGTAGGCTTTCAGTTAAAATGTCAGAACAATGTGATATTTCAGTGATTTGCGGATAACATTACATACATATATAAGATTGCTTATCAAAAAAAAGGAGATATAAGCAGCACATAAAGACATGAATTAACTTAATATATTCATCTGCATTCATTTGCAATGTGCCCAAATCTTTTACATTTTCAGTTTAGTCTCCATAATGAAAGAGGGAGTCTGTTGTTGGGTTTCCAGGGTACCCCATAATTTCTGCTTCAGTGTTATATATGAATGTCATATTGTTTGCCTAAGCTGAGTTAAGATTGCAAAGATAACCATACAAAATCACCTCTTTCTACATCGCACTAATTGAGGTCCTAAAGACGCATGAGCTTTGAAGCAATCCTCAACACTTTTCCCCATTACCGTTTGCATGAGGGTGGACTCTGCATTCGCGACCAGCACAAAAACGTCCGCGTCGAGGCAGTGGTTGTCGATCCACGAGTCGAGGTCTGGCGTGACGTCGATGCCCGGGCTGTCCAGCAGGACCACGTCCTCCCGCAGCAGACGGCAGCGGTCTTTGGGCCAGAGGATGCGAATCAGAGAGTTCTCGGACAGGCGCACCGAGCTCAGGGCACTGGCCAGGTGCTTTATGTCCTGCAAGGGATGAAAAAAAAAGGATTAAAATTTTTTTTTAAACAGGTTGGTTGGTTGTGTTGGTTTAACGTATGTTGGAAATACTGTTGATACACATTATACAAAGCATTAACATTCTCAAAAACACATACAAAAACAGAGCCAACGTTTTCCCCAAATGTGTACGCAAATTTGACAAAGACAATTGATAAAGATATAAACTTGATAAGGTTGCACTTGTAATTTTCTGAAGTTTCAGCAAAATTCTGCTATGTATAATATAAAAAAACTCAGCGTACCGTAATGCTCTTTGGTTTGTCTGTGTCGTCTGTGAGCAAGAAGGCTTCTTTGCTATCCGAGCCCTCCACTTGGATGAAACAATGTGTGGTGTGGCCAATGCCACTGGGCAGAATCTTGTCTCGCAGCATAGCATTGATGACTGTGCTCTTGCCATTTGAAGTCCTTCAGAGGAAAATGCAAAGTTAGGAATTAACAACCACTGCAAGGTTTTGACAAGTGTGAATTACCAGACCAGCAATTTGTGAGTAAAATTAACGTTTTCACATCACGAAGAACACGTGTTGTGTGCACTGATATGCTTTTCTTCCATTTCGAGATAATAAAAATAAAAGTTTTCACCTTTTACAAATTTTAGAAAATCCCCCCAAATTATGCGCCGTTTATAAGAAATAGAAGCTGTTGTGTGTGTGTCTAGGATTGGATTATGGGGGTGAGATACAAACATACAGAAGAGCAAAGGTAAGAATCAAAGATCAAAATAGACTGCAATGTAAGCACAATTAACAAGTACCTGCCAAAAAAGACAACTTTCATGTGATCTCTAGCCAACACCTCTGTGATGCCCGTGATTTTGTCTCGAAAACCCTTCACAACATTGGCACTTTCTTCTGTTATCAGGGTTGCACAGTCTGCCGAGCTGCTTAAATCTGGGGGGAAAAAATCAGATAGCAATATCAAACATAATACTTGGAATGGAGTGGAACAATTGCTTTGTTAATACTCTAATTTTTGCACGCTTTTATTACGAAATTAACGTCTGCACGCCAATGTTGCATATTAACAAAAACAAAAACAATTTTAACTCTAAGCCAAATTGTTTAGCATGTGCTTAAAATCAACATTGCCTGCAGGAACTCAGTTATTACAACAGACAATTCAGTCTCAATATATTTTATACCCATGAAGTGTCATCAAATTAGCTCTGTAGGTTGAGGCTAAAAAGCTAATCTCAAATTTCAAGGGAAATTTTGGTGAATAAGCCTTTGATTGCAACACAACACTCTTTTGAACATATAAAATAATAAAAATTAATTCACGAAAAGTATTCCCCATTGTCCCTGGTGTTTTTGTTTCGATAAAAATAAACTACAAACCAAAATAATTACTTACCTTCAACGAAACTATCTGATTCTTTCACGTATTCTCCAATGTTGCGAAATATGTCATTGATCTTCTTCTTAGCGTTAACAAAGAGCTGGAGTGCCGATTCCTGGTTGTGCCCATTGCCAAGTTTGCGCTGACTTGATGCATTTTTCTCAGTTTCTTCATCTTCCATTGCAATGTGCGCTACACCAGACATGTCACTTGAACTGAAAAACAACAGTGAAAAAACCCAACTAAAAACAGTTAAAAAATGGATGCTACTTTAATGAAGCAGAGGTGAAATTCTTACATCATCACTAGAAGTAACTCATAAAAACTTAAAAGAAAAATATAAAAGAGATTTAAAAACAAAATTAAATAATTAGAAAACAATCCCTTTGAGGCATATTGGCGATTCAATTGTCTGCATGCAACATTCTGATATCATGTGTGTCATGGCATGTGTCAGGGGGGCACATATTTTAATTTAATTAGATCTTAATCTAGAACTATACCATCTCCAGTATCATTTCAATCGTAATCAACAGAGATCTTCATCACCACAAAAACCCAATACATCTTCCAAATTTAAAAACCTTAAAAGTAATTCAGATTAGGTGGTGAGGGGTGCATTTGTTAAAGTGGGAACTGAGTTAGAGCTAGTGAAACTAATTAATAGACAGATCCATCTCATCAGAATGTGGGTTCTAGATTAGAGATCTACATCAAAACAGGTATAATGTGATTATCATGATTATGTAATTTAATTTCTCAGTCTCCTATTCCAGGAGATTTTGGGATTTTTCTATTTCAAGTATCTTGGATCACTATTTATAACTCATTATATATTAAATATTTACATCATTTTATCCTAGGTCAAACATTGGTTATGTTGTTCGGTGATCCTAAGGCCTCAAACGGATATGTAGGCCAGTTATTTGTAAGTGGAATAAAACCGATTTGTAAAATCTTTTGATATGCAGGCTAAAAAAAAGAAGTTCTGACATATTTACTCTAAAGGAACTCACATAGATGATAGACACAGTACTCTAGGCTCAGATTCCTGTCTCCAAGGCGTCTACACACAAACAGTTACAAACTAGACCCTCCAGCAAGAGAATACAATTAACAAACTACAAAGTCTTTTGACCTGATTGTTAGTAACAAACCTTCTTTGCTAAACTTAAAAGATTGTTGACAGGTTTTTATATGTCTCCTACTTTCCACTGATAGATCCTATACGACGACAGATGGAATTGATACCGGACAAGAGGTCAAGACGAAGACAAGACACGATGGACTGTGTCCACTTTACTGCTGCGAGTACAAGGCTAGTCCTTCAATGACTAATTTAAAGGTTTCTAGTTTCTGATCTAAAGGGAGGATAGAGGGGAGAAAGATGAGACAAACTTTCCCCGGTTATGTTACGAGGGGTAAGGTATAGGTTTTTTTTATGGGGGGAAGAGTGGGAGGAAGGTAAAGGGAAGTGTGCAGAGGAATAGAGGAGATGTTAAGGTCGGTAGGGGTTTCTCATTACACATGTACTCTCAGGATGTTACCCTTGAGTGTCTCCACATATTTAGTGTTTCTGCCTACGGCTTTTTGTCCAAATTTTGCTTTTAATTATATGCCCAAATTATAATATGTATGTACACACTACACATGGCGTTTTGGTCCTAATTTTGCTTTTACAATGTTTTGGTCTGACTGTAAAATAAAGCTAAGTTTTCTCCTAATTTAACGTTTCCTGGGTCTAAAAATATATTATTTTCTATGTTAAGTTTGCGATGCAGAGCTTTTGTTTTGTGCCCATTCTTCGGACAGAAACACTAGGCCTAAATACAAAAATATAGCGCATAATGATAATAGCCTAGATCTAGTGCGTACATAGAATCAGTCGTTTGCCCATGAGATAATCTCATTTAATTTCCTGGAGGCCCCCCGGTGATTTTGTCAGGACTTTCATTGGTCTCACTGTTCTGGAAAGCTATTAATTGGGCTACAGCAGGGATTACACCAATACACTTAGGCCTACAGGTAAAACAGGTATCAAATTTAATTTTAAGTGTAGAATCTATCTAGAATCTATCTAGGATGAAGGAGACAAACTCATTTGGCATGCCTTCATTTTGAATATACATGTAGAGAAATTGATTCTAAATAAGACTGGGGTTATTATTTCATCATTGCCATACTTTAGATTTTCATTCTGAATGGGATTAAATAGAGAACAAATCTATCTAGACTAGAGAGATCTAGATTTTGGATCATGTGATGGATAGTGTGGTCAAATTTTTGGTCTCGGTCTAGGCTAGGATCTAGGGCATTTCTTGAATACACCATTAAAGCTCACCTCACTATTGTGTATTCAGACTAGACTCTATAGATCTAGGTCTACTTCGAGATAGGTGCAGCAACGATACCACTATTCATGTTGTTGTGACTTTTCAGAAACGGAAGTTATCAAGGGAAAAAGGTCATTGACTGAAGAATGGGAAGTGATTACATAAACATGGCTAGTACATGTATCAGGTGCAGAAAATAATTGTGACGATAGGCTACGGTGGCGA